>CAUYQV010141883.1:0-106444 GCA_963574575.1 Galagoides demidoff
TGAGAAAATGACATGAAGGCTGTGTTGATCAGTTTGATGGAAGTATTTCAGATTGCATGTGAAAACCCCACACTGTACCCCAGAAGTGTATTAATGTACATAGTTATCATTCAATAAAAAAATTAAAAAAAAAAAAAGAGATCTCAAATGAACGACACAAGTTAACACATTAGGAAACTAGAAAAAGGAGAGTAGTTTGAACCTAAAGCAAATAGATGAAAAAAATAGTAAAAATAAGGGAGGCACCTGTGGCTCAAGGGAGTAGGGCACCAGCCCCATATACTGGAGGTGGCGGGTTCAAACCCAGCCCTGGCCAAAAACTGCAAAAAAAATAAAAAAAAATTAGTCCAAATAAGAGCAGAAATCAATAAAAATAAAAACAGTAAAACAAATTTTAAAAGTCAACAGAACCAAAAGCTGGTTCATTAAAAAAAAATAGCAATACAATTGTTAAACCTCTAGGCTAACCAGGAAAAAGGAGAGAAAAAACAAACCACCAATATCAGAAACAAAAGAGGATCCATTGTTACTAACTGCATGGATGTTAAAAGGATAATAAAGAAATATTAAAAACAATTTTGTGTGTACAAATTTGGTAACTTAGATGAAATGGACTAATTCCTTGAAAGATTCAAACAACAAAAACTCACACAAGAATAAATAATCAAAATACCTTTTTTTTTTTTTTTGGTTGTAGTTATCATTATTGTTGTTTGGTGGCCTGGACTGGATTTGAACCCATCAGCTCTGGTGTATGTGGCTGGCGCCCTAGCCACTTGAGCTACAGGCACCAAGCCCAAAATACCTTTATCAATAAATAAACCAATTTATAATTAATAACCTTGCAATAGAGAAAGCATCAGACCCAGAGGGTTTTGTCTGGAGAATTTTATGAAACTTTTAATGAAGAAATGATATGAGTTTTCCACAATCTCTTTCAGAAAATAGAAACAGAGAAAACACTATCTATCTCATTCTATGAGGTTAGCACGTCTTTATTATCAGAAGTACACAAAGATATTAGAAAGCTAGGCCTGGAGGCTCATGCCTGTAATCCTGGCACTCTGGAAGACCAAGAGGGTGGGTTGCTTGAGCTTGGGAGTTCAAGACCAGCCTGGGCATGAGTGAGAGCCCCATCTCTACTAAAAAGAAGAAGAAGAAGAAAAATTAGCTGGGTGTTGTGGCAGTACCTGTAGTCCCAGCTACTTGGGAGGCTGAGGCAAGAGGATGGCTTAAGCCCAAGAGTTTGAGGTTGTTGTGAGCTATGATGCCACAGCACTCTAGCCTGGGACAACAGAGTGAGACTGTGTCTCAAAAAAAACAAAGAAAGAAAGAAAAACAAAAGATATTTGAAGAAGTAAAAACTACAGACCAATACTTTTTATGAACATAGATAGAAAAAATCTTTGCTAAATAACAGCAAATCAAACCCAACAAGATGTAAAGAATTATATGCTATGACCAAGCGGCATGTAAGAGTGGTCCAGCACTAAAGAACCAATGCCGTCCACATCCACACGTGCTCAGATGACCATGTTAGCAACACAGAAAACACACTTGACAAAATCCATCACCCATTCTTGATGAAAGGTAGTAGGAGTTAAGATGTAAAGGACTGAATGTTTGTGTGCCCTCAAATTTATACAGTAAAATCCTAGTGTCCAGGGTGATGGTATTAGGAGATGGGCCCCGAGAGCAAAGTTCTCATGAATGGGATTAGTGCCCTTATGAAAGAGATCTCAGAGAGATTTCTCACTTCTTCTACCAGATGAGGACGTGCAAAATGATAGCTGTCTATGAACCATGAAGAGTGGTCTTTCCAGACACTGAACCTATCAGCACCTTGATCTTGGACTTCCAGCCTGCAGAACAGTAGTAAATACATTTCTGTTGTTTAAAAGTCATGCACTCTACGGTATGTTTGTTATAGCAGCCCAATCATTCTAAGACAAGAAGGGAACTTCTTCAACATAGAAGAACATCTGTCAAAAATCTCATGGCTAACATTATGCTGAACATTAACATTCAGGCCCTTCCCGCCTGAAAATCAGGAACGAGACAAGGAGGTCGTCTCTCACTGACCCTGTTCAACACTGTTCAGCATTGCACTGGGAGTATTAGATTTACCACTTAGGAAAATAAGACAGTAAGGGGAAATAAAGTGTGTATAGATAGAGAAGCTGTAAATAAAAGTGCTTTGTTCATAAATGACTTGATTGTGTATGTAGAAAATCCCCCAAAATCAACCAAACACCTCCTGGAACTAATAAGTGATTGTAACAATGTCTCAGCACACAACATTAATACAAAAGTCAATTGCTTTTCTGTCTACAAGCAATAAACAAGTGAAATTTGAAATTTAAAAAAATCATAATAGCACTACCCCAAAATGACATACTTGGTTATACGTCTAGCTACATATACATATATGTGTGTGTGTGTGTGTGTGTATGAGAGAGAGAGAGAGACATAATCTATATACCTTAACACTACAATGCTCTGATAAAAGACACTGAAGGTCTAAATAAATGGCTAGTCTTCATTTGTGAATTGGAAGATTCAACATTACTAAGAGGTCAGTTCTTTCGACTTGATTTATAGATTCAATACAATCGCAATAAAATCCCCAATAAACTATTTTGTAGATATTGACAAACTGATTCGAAACTTTGTGTTGAAAGACAAAAGACTTAGAATAACCAACATGGTATTGAACAAGGAAAAAAAATGATGGAGGACTCATAGTAACTGATCTGGATTCTTACTGTAAAGCTACAGTCATCAAGATAGCACAGTAGGGCAAAAAGGTGATGTCGACTTACACGGTCACAGCAATTAACTCAACATGGATCATAGATCTAAATGTAAAACACAAAACCATAAAACTTTGAGAAGGTGACAAAGGAGGACATGCAGGTGCCTTTGGCTCAGTGATGACATATCAGAAATAACACCAAAAGCATAATCCAGGAAAAAAAATTTAGTAAGCTGGACTTTATTAAAATTAAAACCTTCTGGTCTGGGACATACACTCTTTAAGAAAGCAAAAAGACAAGCCACAGATTGGGAGAAAATATTTGTGAAACGCATATCAGTAAAGGACTTTATCCAAAATACGCAAAGAACTTGTAAAACTCAACAATAAGAAAACAAACAACTCAATTTACAAAAGGGCAAGAGATAGGAACAGATACCTCACCCAAGAAGATACATAGATGGAAAATCAGCACATGAAAACATACTCAAAATCATTTCAAAGTACAAGTTACCATCATGCATCTGCTCAAATGACTAAAATCTTGGCAGGACAGGGTCAGTGGCTCACAGATATAATCCTGGTGCTTTGGGAGGCCAAGTTGGGAGGATTGCTTGAGGCCAGGAGTTTGAGAGCAGCCTGGGCAACATAGTGAGACCCTATCTCTACCAAAAAGGCAAAAACAAAAAAGAAGAGAGAGAGAGAAAGAGAAGAAGGAGAAGGAGGAGAAGGAGAAGAAAGGGAAAGAAAAGAAAAAAGAAAATTAGTTTGAGTGGTGGAGCACACCTGTAGTCCCAACTACTTGGAAGGCAGAAACAAAAAGATCGCTTGAGCCCAGTTCAAGGCTGCAGCCTGGGTGACAGAGCAAATCCTCTCTCTCTCTCTATCTCACCACACATACACACACACAACTAAAATCCAAAAAGCTGAAAATCCCCCTTACTGACAGGTATTCTCATTCAGAACGGGACAGCTGCTCTGGGGGACAGTTTGCTAGCCTCTTACAAGGTGAAACACGGCCTTACTGTGCAATCCTGCAGTGTGGTGCTCGGCCATTTCAATTCAATGGATTTGAAACTTAGGCCCACAAGAAATCCTGTATATGAATTTTTTAGTAGATCTGTTCATAATCACAAACCAATGAAGCAACAAAATTGTCCTTCAACAGATGAGTGGATAAACAAAATAGGATACATCCATACCATGGAATATTATCCGTGATGATAGGAAATGAGCTCTCCAGGCAGGAAAAGACATGGATGGATCTTAAATGATATCACTAAATGAAAGAAGCCAGTCTGAAATTGCTTACTGTATGACTCCAATTATATGACAGCCTATAAAATGTAAAATTATAGTAACAGTAAAAAGATCAGTGGTTGCTGGGGAAGATAATTGGGACTTACCATAACATGGTTCCCTGGATGGGATTTTATAAGAGAAAAAGGAAAAAAAAAAAAAGGAAATCTGTATAAAGTTTGGACTTTAGTTAATGATGATGTATCAATACTGATTCATTAACTGTAACAAATATACCATACTACTTTAAGATGTTTATAATAGGCAAACGTGGACATATAGAGATCCTACTATCTTAATTTTTGTGTAAATGTTAAGTTGTTTTTATAATATAAATATAATATATGTAAAGTTTATAAAGCCTACTTCTAACATTTTATTTTTTATAACAATGCAAAGAATAACAGCCTTCTTTTCTGTCTTTGATGTGATGACTGGAGCTGTGGCAGCCGCCTTGCAGCCACATGTGGGGTCTAAAGAAGAGATCAGAAAACTTTTCTGCAAAGGGTCAACTAGTAAATATTTTAGGCATTGTGGACCATATGATCTCTCAACTCTGCTCTTGTAGACCAAAACATCTATAGACAATGTGTAACTAAATTTGATGTGGCTGTGTTCCAATAAAACTTTATAAAAACAGGCAGCTGGAGATCTGGTGCATGGGCCATAGTTTGCTGACCCCTGGCCTAGACGGCAGATGCAAACAGTCCAGGGGCCCATCGGGGCCCACGCTCCTCAGAACATCCTGCTTTAGAGATAATACATTTCCTTGCACTTGAATCACGGTTTGCTTTTTTTGGGTACTTGTGGGCAGAAGCCCCCAGACTGATATGAACGCTGTGCTGGCTCCTGTGCCCACCCCACTCCTGTTGCCTCCTGGCCCTGTTGGGTGAGTGGGTGAGGGCAAGGATAGGCACTCCATGGGCTCCTTCTGTTTTCAGCTGGACAGCTGGACATTACTCATCTTGCTCCTGCCTGTCTGGCTCATGGAGGGGTCAGGGGAAGCTGGACAAGAGGACAGTATGGGACAGGGGAAGAGCCCCAAGGCTTGCAAGCTGGTGACATGGGAGGCCAGCTGACTTCTCTCTGCCTGTTTCCATATCTGAAGAATGGGGTGCTGTGAGAAGGAAAGCGAGTGGAAACACAGGCCCAGTTATCTGAAGACGATGCGTTTATCCCCCATGGACAATGACTACAATCTGGCCCCGACCAGAGCAGTTCAGCATCCTTGAGATCGAGCCCTGAACACCACATGCAGTGACCGTGTCAGCAGGGCTGGCGTGGGGGCGGGAGGCATCCTAGAAGGCTTCCTGGAGAAGGTGCTGTCTGAAATGAGTCTCAATATTTGCATGAAGGACAGGATCACGGGGATGAGGGAAGGGGATTATAGGCAGGACGGCAACAGCGAGCACAGCCGTGAGGTCAGGAAGAGCGGGGTATGCATGAGTGACGCTGGCAAGGGTCTGGGGCATTAGAAGCGTGAGGGGACCAGAGGCTGTGCGGGGCCTTGCTGGCCTCGAGAGGTACCTGGTCTTCCTGCTGAGGCCAAGGGAGTCATGGAGAATCCTAAGCACCCCAAAATTGGGGTTGCCCTCTCTCTGAGGGAGGAGGCAGCCAGGAGCCAGTGGTGGCCATCGAGTGGCATGGGAGCCTGGCCCTGGGGTGGAGACGTAGGAAGGGATGGACATAAGCCCTTTAGGAGGTGCTTGAGCTCACCAGGGGGGCTCTCCACCCCTCAGGAGGTGGCTCTATAGAGGAGAGGGGGTGTCCAGGAGGACAATGGCTGGAGGACAGGAGGCTCTGGCCAGATGGACAACAACCAGCATCGAAAGCAAGCTCAGGAAATTCCCTCTTGCACCAATTGGATTCCAGAAATTTCTCGGATGTCAACTTCAAGTCCTGGCACTGTATGAAGGGGGGGAGGAGGTCCCACCAGGTGACCTGTTAGTTTTCAGGTAACTCCTGATCAGGATAAGCAAAGGTCTATCATGCTTCAGAGGCTCTGGGACCCAGGAAGAGGGCGTGAGGCCACCACTTCCACTGATGTCAGATCTGGGAGGGAGCCAGACGAGGGGCTCTGCTTCCACCCGTGACCAACACCAGCCCGGGGACTGTGAGGTGAGGGCATGTGTGTCTGGTCTCTGTGTGCTGGCACCTACAGCTGGTACTGTGCTGTGGGGACCCATTGGTAAGTCTCTCTTAAGCCAAAAGGTGAGTTCTCTGAGGTCAGGGTTTGGGTCTGAGATGCCACACCTCCCAGCAACCAGGGCAGGTGTCCAGCTATGCTCACAGACATCCTGAATGAGTCAAAGATGGAACCTTCCAAGTGACAAGCTGCCAACTACAGCAGAGAATTTGGCAACTCATAGGTGCTTGATAAATGGGAGCTCCTCTGACCCTGATCATTATTTTGGGGTGGACACAGCAGCTGTGTCTGTTTGAGCTCTGCTGGGGCGGGGCCTCCTTCTTCATTAGAAATCAACACCTCTCTGCCCCCTCCCTTCCCAGCTTGGGCTGCATAAAGCTCTCAGCTCTGTCCTGCTGGCCCAGGGGAAGGAATTCTCTCTCTGTGCCCAGCCCAGGACCTGCAAACTAATCTCAAAAGTTCAAGGGGCATTTGATTGCAACACGAAAACCCCACCTGGCAGCCTGTGCCAGCAATAAGAGCAGCCCCTATTTGCCCGTGCGGGGATGATGTTACGGTCAGAAGGTCATCAGACGCCAGGTGTGGGCCTCTCACACATCCACCCCGTTCTGCAGAGCAGGCGACTGAGATCTGCAGGGGAAATAGCCACTCAAAACTGGAACCTCTAGGGAACAGCACGGGTCCCCTGATCCTGCCACTGAAGACTAATGGGCTTTTTTTTTTTTTTTTCCCCCAATTCTTTGTAATCTCTGAGGTCTTTTCCCACCAGGAAGAGGGCATAGGGAAGGCAGGTAGGTACTGAGTTTTGTCCCAATCCTGTGGGCTGCTGGCTTCTGCCACCATTTCTCCAACTTTGTGAGGTGTTTCTAGGGCCCTGTGGTCCAGACAAAGGCCAGCCAGGGTCACCTCTGGGGTTATGGTCTTTATAAGGGCCTTTTTAGAAACTTTGATCAGGCATTAAAGATGGATCCACAGTTGATCCATGAACAGCACAGGTCTGAACGACGCAGGTCCACTTACACATCTTTTTCAATAAATATAAAATATATTGGAAAATGTGGAGTATGACAATTTGAACTGCATAGCCTAGAAATACAGGAAAAATTTTTTTTTGAGACAGAGCCTCAAGCTGTCCCCCTAGGTTGCTGTCCTCACAGCAACCTCCAACTCCTGGGCTCAAGCGAGTCTCCTGCCTCAGCCTCCCAAGTAGCTGGGACCACAGGCACCCACTACAACACCCGGCTATTTTTTGGTTGCAGCCATCATTGTTGTTTGGCGGGCCCGGGCTGGGGATTCTAACCCACCACCTTAGGTGTACATGGCTGGCGCCTTAGCCACCTGAGCCACAGGTGCCAAGCCCAGAAAAAAATTTTTAAAAAGGTATGTCATAAATGCACAAACTACACGTAGACACTTATGTGCTAATCGGTTGTTATATTATCAGTAAGGCTCCAAGTTCATAGTAGGCTATTAGTAAGTCCTCAAGTTAGGGGGAGTAAAAAATTATATGTGGATTTTTGACTGCAGGGTTGGGGACAGTGTACCTTGAATCCCACGTTTTGGGGTCAACTATAGTTAGCAAAATCAATGAGAGTTTCTGTAGTGGCTAGTGTGGGTGTCCCCACAGACCCCCCTAAACAACTCTCTTGGGTGTCTGTGCACACCTCCCCCAGCCTCTCTGTGCATTGCTAATGGCTGGCACCTGGGAGGACCCCTCACCAGCGTCCCCTCCCTTATGCTCCACTCTTGTGTGCCAAGAGCCAAGAGGGTTTGCTGTTCCCAGATGAGTTTTATTCCAGACCTCTCTGCAAGCCCCCTCGGGTTAGGCTAAGCCTGGAACTTTGCCTAAAACTGTCCCCTTTGCTTTTACCATCTCCCCTTCCTCAGTCCTCTTCCCCAACTTTCTTAGCTGTCTCCCCTGGGACGTTCTTAATACGGCCCTTGCACACAAGTCTCAGGGCTTACTTCTAGAAGACCCCCAGCTAAGACAGAGTTTCTTTCCTGCAGACCTCATCAGAGCCTTCATCATGCTACAGGAGAATAATGCTTTCCCAAGAGGGAGGAAAAGTATGCAATGTTCTGCAAACTCATTTAACCCCAACAACTTTCCCTTTAATTGGAGCCACCTGCCTGAGCAAGTGTTTTCACTGCGCTCCCCACTTGCTGCCTGACCTCAAACAGAGAGGCTGAATGAATTGCTTGTGGCTACCCAGCAGCCTCTGGGGATCCAGTCTCTGCACTAAATGCAACCTGGGGTTTTTGTGGAGGGGGCTGGAGGGGGTGAGAAAAGCTACACACGGCCAAAGAAGTGAAACAGGCTTGTTCCAAAGAATTGTAAAATTTATTGTATTAAGTATTGCAGCTTTTCAGAATGTCATCATTGCCACTAATGATTACTGATACACAACAAGCAATTTCTTCAGGCCTGTGGATTGGCATCCAAATACAGAGTCTTACACAGCAGCATCGTGGGTGCTACACCCAGTGTGCCACAGAGAGCTTACATAAGATGAACGTGAACAGAACTTGGGAACGGGGCTGCAAAGGAGAGCGGCTCCCACGCCAGGAACGCAACAGGAAAGCATTGTCATCAGCACAGTCATGGAATCAGGCAGGCAGGGAAGAACGGGGTGTGTCCTTCTGAGCTCTATAGTACAGCAAAATTTCAAGCGCAGTTTCTGGAAAAAAAGATTTTCTTTTCTTATCATCGGGATGTTTTATGGTTCTGGAAGCTTCGTGCTGCACATAGGCACAAAAAACACTTCTCTGAAACGTACAATTCACAGGGACGACCAAGGACAGGGACTGGATCTGGTTCTTGCCCTGCCCCGGCTTTTGCTACACGTGGGGTCACTTTTAACTCTTTGCGAAAACACTGGGCTTTTGTCCGTGCAGACCTGGCTTGGCAGGGGAGGTGACGTTTCTCCTCTGGAGGAAATGTGGTGACCAAGAAGCCGGGGAACAAGGAGAGGGCAGAAAAAGCTGCCCCTGCCCTTTCCTCTGAACCCAGGGTGAACAGCAGACCCCTGAAACCAACCTGGTCCCCCTCTAACCAGCCACTTCCCAGAACCCCGCCTAACTACCTACTGGAAAAGGGGGCTTCATGGGGGTGGTCCAAAGGTTTTCAAAGATAACACGACAACCAACATCTAAAGGAAACAGTGCACACACCCCACCCCACCCTGAGCTCTGGGGTCCAGCAGAGAAGCCAAGGGCTTTGCTCTGGTAGATTTTCTTGGGATGCACCCTGCCTTTGACAAGCCACTCCCCCCACCCCCATGAACTTTTGCAACTGTCACCCACTGGGCATGAAGCCCAGGGACACTGGACTTCAACACTGGCTTGAATGGAGGAGGTGCGGGCTCTGCCCTCCAGCTGGCTTGAGGTCCATCACCCACTCCTCTCCTTCCTTCTCTCTCCTGGCAAATCCAGACCATCCCACAAAGCAACAAGATTCAAACAATTTGGCTCAAGAGGACACGGGGAATGCTTCAGCCTGGCTTTTGACTGATGCCACACAACAAACGAGGTCCACTTCTAGGTTTTTGACCCGGATGGGAGTTATACACAGTCCTTGACAAAGAGGCTGGAGGAACAACAGGGTCAGCTCACCTAGCTAGGCACATCCGCGGTGGAGGGAGGGTGAGGCCAGGAGAGGGCAATGGGGTGTCTGGAAAGCAGCAAGACCCTTTGTGGCCCCCAGGACGGGGTGCTAGTCCCGAGTCTGTGAGGCACTGTCTGGGGATCCCCGCCCCATGACAAGAGGGTCGCTGCTTCCTCAGTAAGGCACTAGAGACGCATCACATAAAGGAAAGATACACTTAAACTATCTTTATAAGTGTGTCCCTGTTCCTTAAAGGACAAACTATATTAATTTCTCTGCATGATCTTTTAAAAAAAAAAAACCTCTTCAAGAGAGAAGCAGATTCTAGGCTGAAGACCCCATGGAGAGACAGGTTTTGTGTTGCCAAGGGATGAGAACTTTCTAGCTGCTGGTCAGTGCTCAGACCACTTGTCCTCTTGGCCACCATGTTCTTGAAACATACATAAATAAAGTTTGAATGGTCAGAAGTTCAAAACCATTCTCAGGTTTCAGTTTTCAAGTAATAAAAAAAGTGGCTTACACACAATAGTTATTGCCTGTTATATCTTTCTTTTATGTTAGTCTACTAGTTTGCATTCTGCTGGAAATGAGAAGACACCTCCGTGGAAGGAAGGGGGTGATGGCGGGGAGGAGCCCTCTGCAGGACCCCGAGAGACCCCATTCCTGCTCCCCCCCTTCTCCACTTACACGCCCCTTCCTGCTTTGTCACTTGCACACCCCCAGCACGGGGCCCATCAATCCCAAATCTACTCAGGAAAGACCTGGTCAACAAGAGTTGAGTCCAAGAAAGACGCGTATGAAAACACAGATACAGACATCAGAAATGATTGTTTCCATGAGGGAAGGGAAGAACGTGTGGGAAAGGAGAAGGGGAAGGATTCTGCCCCTGGCGCAGGAAGCGCGAGCCTGCCGGTTTGACTGTTTTTCTCATTTTAATCCTTTGCCATGTCCTGGGAGAAACCCGGGCTCGCTGCCTTTTCATCTCAGGCTGCCTGTTCACTGGCCTCTGGAGGGTGAATCCATAGGTAAGGGGAACAGGGACACGGTCAACCTGCGGACACTCCAGGCCTTTCCTATGCGCGATGCCGGTGTACGGCAGGTCCTGGAGGCAGCTGAATCGCCACTAAAGAAAGAATCCTGCACAAACAGCCACCTCCGTGTCCCCAGCAACATGTGAGGGACCAGCTGCAGCTTGTGAGCGACACCCTGCTCCTCCCCATGGGACCTTCATGGTTGAAAATAAGAGGAAAAGCTCATTCCTTCCGTAACAGTTTATTTTCATTTTGGGAAAGGGCAAAACCACCACCTGGAACTCAGTGCCTCTGTGGTAATGTTACTATTTTGTTTGTGATTGAAAGGCTGTCTGGCCCAGAGGGGGGAAAATGTGTCTCCTCCGGTAGGGAATGTATAACGTGGTGATAACCCATCACTAGACAGACGCATCCACACTGCAGGGAGCGTGGCCCCTGGGGAGAGCCCACCCTGCCCGGCCTCCCTCTGCCTGACATCAACTCCGAAATCCCCACATCTCTCCCTTCAAGTCTCAACAGACACGAGAGAAGTTTCCATCAAACAAGCACTGACATAATTATATTAAAAAATAGTGCAAAATCTCAACATTTATATAAATAACTCTAAACCCCTGCTTTGTAATTTTTTTTTCTTTACAAGGTAATACACACTTTCTGAGTTGGCACTCAAAAATTGCCATTTTTTTTTCTTCTTCTAGTTCAGAAAACAACATTTTTTTTTTAATAGGCCTCTTCTAATACAAAAATACTCCTGCCCTCGCACATACGGTTTCTCTTATTTTATATATATTTATATATATAATATTGCAGATCTTTAAACAAAGGTTTTGTGCAAATATGTCTTTAAAGTTAAGTGAAATCATCATAAACGAAAGAAAATAAGCATTCACGCACGCAGCTCAACTAGAAACAAACAAAAAAAAAAAGACTACCGTAGAATGTGTTTTTCTCTTCTGCCTTTAAGACACAGCTCAACAAAGAAACGTGGTTTTTTGCAAGCTTTCTTAGCTTGTGCATTCAGACCAGACATCACATGTAAATATTTATACACAGAGAGGTGGGAGAGGACGGCCACACGCGGCGTGTCCTGTGTGTCACCTGCCTTCCTCTCTCTCCTCTTCTAGGAAGTGCAGAGTTCTGCTTTTTCACCCACTGTGGCTGCAGCCCAGCCCCGGGCCCCTAGAGAGGGTGTCCTTTCTGTTTATCCTTCTCTTTGCTCCAGATGGCGGCGCTCTCCAGGGGGGCCATGTGTGTGTGTTGGAGCCGGGTACCCTCCAGTAAGGAGGGTGGCCCGCTGCTCTGCTGGTGCTGGAAGGAGGACCCGGGGTAGTGGCCGATGACCTCGCTGTAGGTGGGTGGTGGCCCCTCCATGCGCCCACCGCTGCCGTAGCACGTGGCGCTGATGCCCGAGTTACTGCTGGGGGGGCAGGGGCCGCCCAGCCTGGCACTATCCATCAGGTCACTGTCGAAGATGGTTCTGTTCGGAGGTGCGCGCACGGACTCGCGGTTCAGCTCCAGCTGCTGCTCGGGGTCCCGCAGCTGGAGGGTGCAGGGGCCTTGGTAGGGCGGGGGCTCCTCCCCATCTGACAGTGAGATGGTGGGTGGCAGGTCGATCTCGTGCTGCAGGTATGGGTACGTGGGCTGGAAGCGGTGGAGGCGGTCACGCTGGGCGAAGGCTGGCACTGCCAGGCGGTCGGCGGGCCGAGGCGGGGTGTAGACCTGCGGCTGGAGGGAGCATAACGCAGTCAGGCCGGCTGTCTCAGGTCGGGCCCCCCGAAGCAGATCCTGAGACAGGGGGTTGGCTGCATGCGACTGGGGAGAGGGACAGGGCAGTGGGGCTGCAGGAAAGGAGTCTTGGAGTGGTAGCCTTTTTCTCCCACCCCCTGGAGGGTAGGGACTGTACAATCCCAGGCAAGGACACTTCTTCTAAGACGAGAGTTTGAGTCTTTGGCAGCCAATACTCTTGTAATAGCTGCTAGCAGGGCAGGGCTGGGTGGGGGTTGGGGGTAGGGGAGGCAGTGCAGGCTCTCACCTCAGGGATGCCACTGCCTGACACCGTGCTCTCAGAGGGCCAGAGGCATCCTTCCTGTGTAAGAGAAGGACATGTAGGGTCAGTGGGCTGGAGAATAAAGGCTCAACCAGGCTGTGGTGCTGAGACCAGTCACCCAAGAAATAGATCTTTAAACACCTTTCCTTCCCTCATCCAGCCTCTTCAAAGACATAATGACAACCCCCTCCTCACTGGTCTCTTGGGTCCTGCTGCTGTCCCCTGGAAACCCAGCATTACACTTTCCAAAACACAGATCCAATTCAAGGGTACCCCCTACCCCCACCTAAGTCCCCGGGCAGCTTCCCACCAACACCAACAGTTTTATAACTAAGCCCGGCGAAGTTACTTAACCTCGATGCTCCTGCCTCTGAAAACACGAATAAATACAGCCCTGGCCTCTTGGCGCTAAATTGCTTAACAGGTGGAAAGTAAAACGCACTTGGAGCCCACATGGCCCTCAGGGAGTCTATGATAGTGCTGGGTGTCACCACTGCATTCCCACCAGCCACACTGGCCAGCTCCCTGGTGTCTGAATGTGCAACAGGGCCTTTGCACTGGCTCCTCACTGTCTGGCCAGCTCCTTTATTTTCAGTTACAGGGTCCCCTGAAGACTGTCTCCAACACCATTATCTAAAGGCTCTCTCCCACGAAACAACTTGTCACCTGTCCTTCCTGGAGTTACTCTGTGTATTTAGTTATGTCCTTGTAGTCTGTCTCCTCTACATCAATTATTACCGATATCCCAGTTTATAGGTGAAGAAACAGAGGAGAGTGAAACAAAGCACCCAAGGTTCTGCCATCCAACAATTTTGTCACCAAAAAATAAAGAAGACAGTGTCACTTCTGTGGCAAGCCCTGGGCCAGGTGCATAGACACAATGCCACCGTGGGAAGCTCATGTCCTCTGCTGTGAGTCTCCAGCAGGGGCCTGAAGCTGCTCCCAGGAAGGTGAGACCCCCCCCATGCTGGAAACAACTTATCTGTGTTGCCCAAGATGTCATCTGGGCCTGAGAGAAAGAATGTCTGTTAATTTTATACCTTCAATGAGATGTAACTGATGTGTAATAAACTCATGTTCAAAGTATACAATTACAGAAAGTTCAGGCATTTGTACATACCAAGAACCTGTCACCAGAGTCAAGATAATGAACATATTTATCACTCCCTAAGTTTTCCTGGGGGCATGTTTTCTTGAGGGATCCCAGGTAGGATGTGTCTCACCTGCAGCCCAGGTGGGAACAGACGGAGGGAGGCAATTCCCAAAATGGCCACTAGGGGCCTCTGTGGTGCTCAAAACCCCCCTCCAGAGGCTACGTCTTACCTTGTTCCCTGATTGAGTGAAAAAAAAAAAAGCCAGATAGACCCATGTCATTCCTGATAGCCCATCTGTGCACCCAACCCTGAGGTTTCCCTCCAAGAGACAGCTGGAATCACCTCTCTTGCCAGCATCTCTGCCTGGAGGACAGTGAGTGCCTCCTTTACTGGGGCCTCCAGACTACAAGGTGCAGACAGGCCATTCACCAGCAGACTTGGTAAAACAGAGACTGCCGCAGGAGGGCAGGTGCTACCTTCCACCCCACATGGCACTTCCTGCTCACACTTCCTGCTCACAAACACCCCACCCTGCCACTCCTCTGCTTAACCCCCCCAGGAGAAAGTTCCACACCCAAGACTTCTGCAGACTTATGTCACAGTGGCTTTCCCTAACAGGTGCATAATGGCTGAAGATGGTACCACCGTGCATGTTTCACCTGGTGTCCAATAAACAAAAACTCTCACCCTCTCACTTCCAAACCTGAGCCCACTCTGAGCTGGGTGAGATTCAACCCACCCTCAAGTCTCAGTGTAGGTGCTAACCCTGAGGTCTCTGCTGAGGTGGGTCAGACACCTCCTCCAAGTTCCCCTGTCTTCCCCCTCCCCTTGCACCATGGCCCATCTCTTTGCCTGGAACTGCTGGCATATGTATTTCACGCTCTTTGAGGGCTCCCTTACGGTGGGCTCATCAGTATGCCCAAGACACCCCACCCAGACCTCTCTAGACCAGGGGTCTGAAAACTGTTCCCATATAAGGCCAGCAAGTAAAAATATTTTCTGCTTTGTAGGCAGGCCAGTCTCTGTCCTGACACAACGCTGGCACTGCAGGTGAACACAGCTTTAGGTAGTACACACTCAAGTGCACTAGCTGTGTGCCAATAAAACTTTATTTGTAAAAACACAAAGCCATGGTTTGTTGACCCCCAGAAGACAGCTCTGCCAAGACCCCATAGAGTTTCAAACCCCCCAAGGCCAGAACGAAACTCCTGATTCTCCCTTCAGACCTCAGTGACAATCTTCCCTCTCACTGGGAATGGGATCACCACCCACCAAACCCTGAATGCCAAACATCTGGTAGGCACACAGCAAGGCTAAAAGAAGATGACTCTTGTTAGGATGCAGGTTAACATAAGGGACCTGGGAGACTTTCTGTGTGCCTTCCAAGGCCTTCTGCTCCCTCTCTAGGCTGACTGCTATGCCTTGGCTTGGCTGAAGTCCCGCCCCTGGGAATGAGCCCTTGGCGGCCCAGGCTCTTGTGGTGAGCAGGAGACCCACACCAAGGATGGATTTGGGGACAAAGAGGACAAAGGTTTGCCCCATCTGAGGCGCTGGCTGAGCTCCTGGTCTGAGCTGGCCTTCTGCACAAAGACATGTTCAGGGGGAGTCACTAGCCATGACTCACCAACATTTGGGGCAATGAAGGCTGGGAAGGGGACAAAATTCAGAGCAGGGACCATTTGTCCAAACTGGGACCTGGCAGAGCTCAGGGATGCAAGGGCAGCCTCAGCAAGGGTAGGAGGCTTCTCCCTGATGTGGGTCATGTGAGACTGTGACCTCCTTTATAAGTGAACCTGAGGTTTGTGCCACTTATAAACTTGGCTAGATGGCCACTCAGTGATTGTCAAGCACTATGTCCCTTAGAACAGTGCTGGGCAGGGAGTGCCTCCCTGTGCCGAGGGGCTCTCAGCACCTGAGCCTCACCCTCTGACTGCTCTCCTTTTCCCGTTTGACCGCTGGGAAAACGACATCTCTGAGAGGGCAGATTCTTGCCCAGTGTCACAGGTGAGGTGACGAGCCAGAGCTCAGGCTCTTACCCATCCTTATATCCAGGGTTAGAGGAGAGAGTGACCTGTCCATGAGAGGCAGACAGGTGGGTCACAAGCTGCTGGCTATATACAGGGAAGAAGGGACTTTCAGGGCTCACCCTGAAAAGGGGCCCAGGCAGGCAGATGGGATACCAGCTGGGTCCAAGCAGACTGCAGCCTTGGGTCTCCAAGGGAGGTCACGGGGCCCAGTGACTTTTCAGCTGTCTGGCAGGGGACCCCCAGGGAAGCTCTGATATTCTGCTTTAGCCCTAACAAGCCTCCATGTTTACCTAGCCAGGCCTCCCTAAGGATCTGTGCAGGTGGCTGTGTAGATAGACCTTCTAGAATCCTGCTCTGCTTGGCAGCAAAGACTCAGGTACTGCCCGCAGGGCTATCTCTACCTCCATGCAGACACCTGCTGGGACACACCCCAGGCCTCAGCTGGGGTGCCAGTGTTCCTGTCAATGGTGCTGAGCAGATGCTCCTTGCCCTGACAACCTGGTGACGCACTGAGGCTGGGGCCTGACGCAAGCAGAGATGCCCAAACCCGCTGGGGATGGGCCTGGTGGCTCGGGGCTGCAGCCAACAGACTTCTTGGCTGACTTGGCTCAGCCCACAGACTTGGCACTGCCACCAGTCACAGGTGTCCCTGGCAGTGATGAGGCCACACCCGGCACTGCCTGTTTTGCGAGTCCTCCCCATACCCAGCACAGCCCAGCTCAGAGGCTGCCTGTAGCTCTGGGGCTCCCTCCGGCTGCCCCTTCCCATAATCTTACCCTGTCCTTGAGACAGCTATCTCCCACCCTGTGCTGTTCAGTTACATACTCTGGGGACAGAAATGGAGGACATTCAGAGACTAAGGCCACACCCTACTTCTGCCCACCTGCCAAAGAACACCAGCCATGGCCTGAAGGGGAGTCAGGAGTTCAGATCCCCCAGCCCTCGACTTCATAGAGTCTTAGGGTGGAGGTGGGCTGTTCCTGGCTTTCCAGAATGTCCAGTGACACTCACCATGGTTTTGACATGCCAACATTTGTGGTCACCTGCCCAGTGATGCTCACCACTCACC
Source organism: Galagoides demidoff (assembly GCA_963574575.1). Taxonomy (NCBI): domain Eukaryota; kingdom Metazoa; phylum Chordata; class Mammalia; order Primates; family Galagidae; genus Galagoides; species Galagoides demidoff. The sequence goes on from CAUYQV010141883.1 coordinate 17,073, forward strand.
TGACATGTCAAAATGAGGGGTCACCCGCAGAACAGGGCCCACGTGCATCTCCACGTCCATCTCAGAGCCCTTCCCTACTTCCTCCTTCAGCACTTGGAACTGCTCACCCTGGGTGACTGGTCACAGCCTCCAACGCCCTGCGGGTGTACTTGCCTACCTGCCTGCCTGCCCCACCATGCCCAGCGCCCCTGGCCCCTGGCACCAGCTCACCACCAGTTCCCCGGTGCAGGAGGAGTCGTCCTAGGCTCCAGTGAGCACTTGGTGGAGATCTGAGAAAGACCATGTGGAAGGATGGAAGCGCTTTCATAGCAGCAATAACCACTCGCTCTATGCTAAGCCCTGGGTCCTCCGGGAGGTGAACACAACCTTGGGCCCCTTTCACAGAGAAGGAAGCCCCACTGAATGGATCAGGAACCGACCACAGGCCCAGACCCCTCCAAAGCAGGGCTGCAGGACCACAGGCATCTCTTCCCCCACCACCTTGTGGGGCGTGGAGTCACATACCACCTCCTCGTCTCTCTGCCCTCTCCTCAAGGGCCTCTGTGTGTGTCCAGGATGTCTCCCCAGCCACCCATCCTGTTCCCGTTTGGCCCAAGTTATCTTGGTGGAGACAGAAGCCCGCCCACGCTGTGCCACAGCACTGTCACCCCGTAACCTTTTCTCCTCTTCCCCCTGGAATGGCAGCTCCATAACGGCAAGGACCTGTCTAGGCTGCCTGTGCCCCTAGATCCAGGATGGTGGCAGGCTCGAAGCTGAGGCTTGGGAACCAGCTGAGAGCGGAGGCTCATGACCCCCCTCTCTCTCTATCCCTCCAGCATCTGGGAGAGGTCCACCCAGAGGGCATTTTTAGTCCCATTTACAGTGAGACGGCTGATAGGTTTGCAATAGGAGGTTTCACAGCCCATCTTCCCACCCTGAACCTGGTTCCTGTGAACATCCAGGAGACACCACGGGTGCTGCCGTGAGGGGCATCCGCTTACCGAGGATAGGGCATCTTCCCTCCTCCGGCCCTGGCCGTGCCGGCTGATAAAGGAGCGTGCAGACAGCTTGTAGTGGCTCAGCAGACACGTGATCACCACCACCATCACCATCATCACCACCACGATTATGATGATCTGAACGAACTCCAGCTCCGCTGTGGAGACAGAGAGGGGCATGTGAGACTGGGAGACACCCCCGCAGGCCGCAGGGCTCAGCCCTTCCGAACTTCCAACCCCCTGGCAGAGCAAGAATACCACAAAGACCCCAGGGTGCAGAGAGGTCACTGGTGGAGGGGGATGGCTGGGAGGACGCCAACAAGACAGCACCGGCCAGAGCCTGTGGCCCAGACACCCCCTTTGCCAATTGCTGGACAAAGGCTAAGGCAAAGGGCAACAGCCCCTTCACCTGTCGGCGGGCACCTGGGGAGCAGCTGGGAAGAGGAGACCCCTGAGTGGGGAGTGTGAAGTCTGTGGAGTGAACAGAGGGGAGCTGAGTGTGCACACCAACCTGAGTCCACCTCACATGCCGACACGCAATCCCCAACAAACACAAATAAACAGACAACACACCCCCCACACGTGCACCCGCACACCCCACCCTCAGCAGAACGGGGGTTGTAAGGCCCCTTCCTCTTGGTGACGAGGCCTCTGAAAACCACATTCCTGACAGCTGCAGATGTGCGATTCTCACATTTTTAAGGTTTTTTTTTTGGGGGGGGCGGTTTGTTTTTCCCCTAGAAGGCGGAAAAACCCTCCGGTGCTGGAAAAGGAAGAAGGTTATTTTGATTCTGCCTGAGCCAGGGTGGTTTCTGCTGACTCAACCCTGTGAGCACCGAACTCGTCTCAGCAGCTGGCCGGACTTGGTGCCAGCAGAGCCCCCAGCATCAGGCAGGATGCCGGGTCCTTTGGAGGTGACACAGCCGAGTGGGCACTAGCCAGCAGTCTCGCCAGGCCAAGGTGCCTGCTCAAGGGGGACAGGAATGTGCTCCCCCAGACCCCGGCATGATGGACTCATGGGTTAAGCCCAGAGCCACAGACTCAGTTCCTCCTGCCAAGAGGGAGGCACTGAAGTTTCCTTTCCTCTGCCCCAAACAGGTCCAGCATGCACTCTGGCCACTCCGGGCCCCCAAACCCCAAACCCTGTGAGGCCCGACCGCCTCCTGCACCAGTTTCAGTTTCCCCAGGAGGACGGCAGTGGACTGTTGTATGTGAAGCGGGGGAAGTCTCTCCACGCTGAAGCAGTCACTCGCCCCACACCGCGGGCTGCCACAGCTGGGGTGTTACTGGCATCTACTGGGGGGGGGGGGTAAGGATGCTGTCAAACACCCCACAGCACAGAGGACCGCCCCCCACGACAGCGCAGGATCCAGTCAGCAGTCCCCAGCTGTGAATCCCTGACTGGGGCCGAGCACACCCAAGCTCAGGTGCTTTTACCAAGCCTGTTCCACCAATGAAGAAATGGGGGCCAGAGCTGGTAGCCCTCCCCTGGGCAGGACACAGCCCCACCCCTGGAGGAGCCTGAAGGAAGATGAACCAACCAAGGGCTTTGGAGACATTTTCCCAAGTCCCCAAAAGGCCGGAGCACTGCCTAGTGTGAACTCGGGCCCCAAGCCTGGAGCTTCTTGCCAAGAGGACAGAACAGGGCTTGGGCAGAGGCCAGGCCTCAGACCAGGGTCGCCCTGGCCACACCTCCTGTCTCCCCAGACGAGGCAGGGCCAGGGCAGACTGGCCTGATTCTACAGGGCCTGGGTCCGTCTGCTAGAGCCCAGGATAAAGCCGTGCATTCAGGGGACACACAGGGCCTGCTTTGTGCAGCGCCCACGTCCCCTCCTCCAAGGGGCCTGTGATTCCCTGCCCCCAACCCCATGCACTCTTCACCCCAGCGACCCCTCCCTCTGTCTCCAGGGGCCCTGCCCACATGGCTGCCTTTGTTCCTGTCCCAGCCAGGCAGCCTGTGGGACGCAGACTACTGTGGGGAGACAGTGGCTAAGGCGGTGGGGCCAGCAGGGCCACTGGGATGCAGGCGCGATGGATGGGCCACTGCAGGCAGAATGGGCGTGGGCAAATCCTGCATAGCACGCTAAGCTCAGCCCGGAGGGCAGGAGGAGCTGACTTGTGTGTGTCCCTGTCCACACAGTGACAAAGCCATTCCCAGAAAAGAGCATTAACACTCTGTAAGTCACAAATGTCACCACCCAGGTCCCTGGGCCACCAAGACCATTAAGGTCCAGGCCCAGGAAACTCACATGGGGCAGGGAGAGGAAAAACCCTCTGAACAAAGAAACCAGAAGGAACACTGGGCCAGACTTTGTAAGCCAAGGGCCTGGCCCAGGCTCAGAGGGGAGAGACAGGTGCGAGTGTTCCCAAGACCCTGGCTAAGGAGGTCCCAGTGTGGGAAGAGGAAGCAGGGGGCCCAGTGGCTCGTTCAGAGGGTCAGGGTCCCAGCCTGGGTGGCCCTTGGTGCCTGTCACAGTGAACAGAAGAGATACTGCACTGCCCAGCTGTGTGGCCAGTGTGCTCAGCACACAAGAATGTCCTCACTGCTGGACACAGACAGATGGGGGTGCTCACCTGCACCCCAGCTTTAGCACAGTCCTCGAAGAGTGACAACTGAATGCTCTGGGACCAGAGGGAGAATGTAATGGAAGACCCAGCAGGGGTCCTTGTATGATGGGCCCTGGCCTGAAGCGGCAGCAACCTTGGTGCCAGGGGCCAGGGAGAGGCAGGGGAAGCAGAGGGGAGCAGGACACACCTGGAGGCACAGAGGGGGCGGGGCCCCATCCAGCAGTTGACTCCCCCCTCACCCTTCAGTAAGGGAATGCCCTGGGTGGGTGTTCTGGCCACGGAGGCCCAAGGTGCCCATGTAGTTCTCTTCAAGCCTTGTCAACTCCCTGCCAGCACCTGCACCACCAGGATGGAAGGCTGGGTATGCAGATGCTGTAAATTCCTCAGCTGGATCCACTGAGAATGACCCTTGGTTGTGGGGTGAGAAGGCTCCTGGTCTTGCTGACAGCAACCTCCATACACTTCCAGGGGACACCTGCCCTTGGGGGACACGAACTCAAAGAAGTGGACTATGCAAGCACCTGCTGGCCGAGGTCACAAACTGGAGGCCCAAGGACACTGGCATCCATGAAGCTTGGCCTAACCATGTTCCCACTCACACTAAAGCAATAGAGCTGCTGGCAGCGCCCTCTGCACAGGCTGGTGCTGTCCCCTTGGCCCCGTGGTGCACCACGCCTTGACACATCTGCCAGGCCCCTGCCAGGATGCTGGAGCTTTATCATCTGCACCTCCACCATTCACTTCATGCCCAAGGCAGGCAGTCAAGAATAAGCTTTGTCTCCTGCCAGGTCCACACCCCCCTCAAGACAAGCACTGCTGACTGACCAGCAAAGAGACACTGGGGAGAGATAAGAGGGCCCTTCCCTCCTCAGAGTCAAGTTCAAAATGAAGCAGCACCAGTGTGAACAGGTCTCTCCTCTACGACAGCTCAAAATCCTCTATGTTCTTTCATCTGTCCCACAAAATCCAGGGAGGCCAGTGGGACTCATTTTGCCAACAGGGCTGAGCTCAGGCAGCTTGAGGGGTGGGGCATCTCAGATTCAGATGCCTCTTAGCCTAGGCAAAAGAAGCAAGAAAAGGAGCCTCCTGAGACAGCACACACCCCAGTCGCACCAGAGAACCCAGAAGCTGCCAGTGAAGTTGCCTGGCCTTTAAGGCTGGCAAGTCATGAGTTTTAAGGGGGCCGGATGGGGTGGCCTAAAGTACTGAATCCTCATAGTTTGGGGGGCCAAGGTCGGAGGATGGCTTGAGGCTAGGAGTTCGAGACCAGCTTAGGCAACATAGCAAGATACTATCTCTAAATATATAAATAAATAAGCCACAACAAAAATTAACCAGGCCCAGTGTTAACTATCTGTAGTCCCTTTGGGAGGCTGAGACAGGAGGATCACTGGAGCCCAGAAATGTGAGGCTGCAGTGAGCTACGATGATGCCACTGCACTCCAACAGGGCAAAAGCGTGAGACCCTGTCTTAAAAAAAGAAGGAAGGAAGGGGGGAGGAGGGAAGGAGGAAGGGAAGAAAGGCTGAGCAGGCTACATAAACCCAAGGCAGCCCCCACCAGCACCTATGCCAGGCAGGTGGCTTTGGGACTTTGGGCATCAGGCCACTCAGCTACTAATGTCAGATATGGAGCCACAATGACCCTGCCTCAGTTTTCCTAATCTGACAGACTGCTCCTAAACCTAGAACAAAGACAGCTTAGGCCAAATGCCCAAGGAGGTACATGCAGGGGTAGGTCCAACCACTGTCCCCAACCTCAACTCTCCTGTGACCATAGGACAGAGTAGGACAGAGCAGGCAGGGCAAGGTGGTCCGGTCCACAGCCCAAACTCACTGCAACCACTCACTGTAAATACTGTTATGATTGTAACAGCAACCACACGTGCCTTTGGACCCCGAGGCTTTGAGCCCCTCAACTCAGGAACCATTATTCCCATTTTGCAGATGGACAAACCAAGGCTTAAGGGGGAGTTATCCTCCATCACACAACTAGAAAGAGCAAGGCTGAGCCCCAAACCCAGACCCTCTCTGCAGGACCTGAGAAAGGACTTTATTCTCCCAGCTCTCTCCAAAGGATCACCCCTCCTCATGCCCTGGGAACCTCTGAGGATGGGGTTTGGTCTAGGCCTGCTCTGGCCCTCCTGCACCTGCCAGCTCAAAGCCGCGTGGCCCCAGGCAAACACACAACTGTGAACCGAAGTTCCCTCATCTGGAAAGGGGTTCTGGATGAAATAATGGATGTCAGAGCTCAGAACAGGGCAGAAAACAGAGGGCACGCCACTATCATCTCTGTCACAATCACTGACATGCTTTGGGGATAAAGCATCCCTCATCCCAACTGATGCCCTGGAAATGCCCAGGTTTGCCAGGCTGAACCTGCTTGGCTTCTGTCCCCAAAGGTAGAGGTTTGAGCTATAGTCAGTCCCAAAGGTTACTTAAGGTGGTGGACGGCCCCAAGACTACTGGGAACCTTACAGGCACTGGCTCCTGGCTCCAAGGACCTGGCCATGTGAACAGGAGCCACAGGGAAAAAAACATCACATTTCTCTCATTTTGTTTCCAGAGTCAAAGCCACATTCACCCTGGGAAGGGCCAGGGAGAGGTTCCTGCCATTTTTCTTGGTAATTCTTCCCTTGGGGTGGGCAAAGAATACAGCAAGCCCTCGGGGCACCCAGCCCATCTTCCACATGCAAAAAAAGGTCACTCTAATTTAATTTAGAGTCCTCCCACTTTGTGAATAATTTCAAGTTAGCAGGCTTGTGTGGCTCACTGGAGTGGCTAGCCTTCCTTCTGCCCTCTCCTGAGACAGTCACAGTGGAATGAGTGTGCACCTCTGGCCCTCCCCCAGCCCATCTCATCCTGGGAAGACAGGCCTGTGAGCCAAGGGCTCCCCAGCTGCCAGGCATGGGGCAGACCCTTCCCCACACCACATTATTAGATCCTCATTGACATTCTGTGAAGTCAGTACAGACGTGATCACCCACTTCACAGACAAAGAAGCTAAGGGTAAGAGAGGTGAGGCCACGGGCAAAGGACGCATAGCCCAAGGATCCAGACCAAGTTTCTCTGGCCCTAAGGCCAACGCTTTTGTGGCTTGGTTAGACTGACGGCCCCACATCCAGTAGTTCTTAGTGTGATGATCCCAGGACATCGGGAACAACTCAAGTTCAAGCACAGGGCTTGCTCTGAGGCTGAATCAGAAGCGCCTGGAGCGTCACCTCTAGTGGGGTCCCTGGAGCCAGCATTTGTGGACAATGACACCCACCTTCTGTCAACACAAACTCCCAGGTAGAGGAAGCTATGTGCCAGGAGCTCTGGGCACCTCCATGGCACAGCACAGCATGAAGACACTGACAGATGCCACTTCCTCTGTCCCTACCGTGTGTCAGGACCCTCGCCCGGCACCAAGGAGGACTTCTCCTCCCTGTCCTCTAGACAATCAGCCACAGCCATGGACCAGGAGCCAGCCACACCAGCCAAGCCCCGAGTCTTTCCCTTCCCCCTGCCCCCAAGGTTAAGAAAGGAAGCCAATTATATTGAAAGATAGTTAGGAGACCCTTAACCAGATTCGGGACATAGGAATAATATGCAGGATGAGATTTGTGTAGCCCAGGAATAGAATTGCATTAAATGACCTTGTAGGGTCTTAAACCCACAAATCAAAGTGTGATGCGTATAAGAGACTTGGCTGTGTGACAGGTGCTGCCAGGTAACCGCGTTTCAGTGAGAGCTGAAGGTAAAGGTAAAAGTTCCTCCTCATCCATCTTTAGAAAGGATTCCGCCTATTCTAGGTGATGGAGCCTGAACCTGAATTTGCAGCAGAGCCAGAGCCTCAGTTCAAATGCACTTCCCAGATGTAAATTGGGGGTGTGGGGTAGGCGTAGAAGTCACTGCTGCACCCTAGGAACGCACCAGCCCATACAGTGTCAGAAGTGGGTGTCACTCTTCCAAGTTTTGCCGACAACAGGGAGCTAGAGCCCCTTTCTGTCTCCTCAGCAGGAGAGCTGGGCAGAGTCCACCTGCCTCCTGCCAGCCCCAGGGAGGTTTCCAGACCAGACGCCCCCCCCCATCCCCCCACCATTCGTGTCTGTCCCGGGGGAAGGGCCGTCCGTGTCCTTCGTGGTTAACAAGCAGCCGCGCACGCAGCCCTGTCTGGCCTCCTGGCCGTACACTGAGGAATTAGGAACTGGCACTGTCTGAAATTTATGAAAATCTAATCTTGTTAGTCCTGCCTGGATGAGACCCTTTCGTGGCCTCATTGTCATTCCGCAAGGCCCCAGAGGCCTAAGGTTCCAATCACTTCATTTACTGCCCTTCCCCCTACGGTATTTGAATAAGAGCCCCCCCTCACCTCACCCCACTGCCCTGCCCCCCCAATTTCAAGTAAAGTCAAACCAGACGTCAAAGGAATAACTTTTCTGATCGCTACCGGTGCCATTTCAAACACCCCCGACGGTACGTCTATTTCTTAGGGTAAGACCTTTTATGGGTAAAAAAAAAAAATTGCTCTTTCTCTGGAGGTTTGGGGGGCGGTCGGCAAATCTAGGCCAGTTTTCTCATTTTTAAAAACAGACTGTTCCACTTTCAGAATGCTTGCTCTTTGCCAAGTACGCAGCTGGGCGTCTGGCACCTGAACAGGTAATACCGTCGTGTTGGGAAGGAAGTGGGCGCTGAGAGGGGCCCAGTCACATGGTTGGGGGGTGCAGGGAGCTGCTGCTTGGATGAATCTTAGGGTTAAGGGCACGAGGTCTGTCCCCAGTAGTCCTGGGATTGAACTGCAGCCTTGCCACTTACTGTAACCTTAGGCAAATGGAGAGATAATCAAGTCGCTACTTGACGAAGTTGCTGTGAGAACTTGACTTCTCAGGGGGCTGCCCTTTCCCCACACAGACCTGAACTGTATCCATCAAGATACAGTTTGTGGACAAAATAAGCTGGAGGTCTTCTGCAGGGAGAAACCAAACTCCCAGATGGTTTCAGGCCTAAGCCCACAGCACTCTAGGTGTCAATCCATCTCCCATATCTCATTCTCCTAGGCGCCCAGCTCAGCACTCTGCTCTCACCACCTGTTTCCTGGTCTGTAAAAGCACCAGCTCACACGCTCCCACCTCAGGACCTTTGCACGTGCTATTGTAGCTGCCTGGAATATATTTCCCCAGCACCCACACGGCTTGCTTTTGAGCTCTACTCCAATGTCACTGCCTCTAGGAGGCATTCCCAGGGCACCCTGTCTAGAACAGTCCTCTGACCCCGCAGCCTGGGCCCCCGATCCCTGCACTTTCTCTTCTCCACAGCTCTAGCCTGGAATGCTGCATACAGCCTCCCTGAAGGTTCATTTCCTGCCTCCCTCTCCAGAATATCAGCATCACCAGAAGAGACTGGGCTTATCCTGCTGTGTTCCTGGTGGCTAGGACAGTGCCTTCCCTAAAGTAAGCACCCAATAAATGTGGTGTTTGTTCTCCAGTGCAAAGATGAGCATGCCGGATCCATTGAGGTTTGCGCTGGAAGGTCAAAAGCAGCTGGGAGCCACTTGAGTGTCTGCGCCAGGGGCTGACACAGCACAGGGAGACACAGTCACAGCAGATCTGTGTGTGCTGACAGGAAGCCACCAAACAGGATGAGCTCATTCTGGGTTAAAAAAGAACCAACATATATTTTTAAAAATAAAGGTGGATTCTTCCAATACATGCCTATACTTATGGCTGCCTTGCCCTGTCTCCACAAGCTGGGGAACAGCAGGCACACTGTGGGGCACCCATGGGGCAGGACCCATGGTGGGGACAGGTCACCCCCTCCCACTTCTGCATTTTTGGCACTTGTGAGCGCATGCAATGACATTTATAACAAAAATGAAAAAAAAATGTAAGAAGCATCTGTCAGTATTCAAAACAGACAGCTGCCACCCAGGAATGAGGTTGCCTGGGTTTCTGTGCAGAGGTTCTGTCCTCCCCCTGCTGATAAGGGAAGTCCAGAGACCCAGCCCTGGGAGCCTCGGTCAGGCTGGGAAGACTCACACCTAGCAGGGTGGGGGGCCTCTGGCTACCTAAGCAACAGACTGTCATCTTCTCTTCCTGGGCCTTCCCTCTCTTGGCCTGGAGGCAGGAATAAAGAAGGGTGAATGGCACTCCCTACAGCCAGACATGCAGGCTACTGGGTGACACCTGGTGACTTGGTGCCTGTCCTTAACACTGGGCCCCTCTGGGCCTCCATGGTCCTGCTGGACCTGGCCCTCCCCTCCCAGTGCCCACAGTAACTCCTACGGGCTTCCTCCCCTCCAAGTGAGCATCTCAGGATGGGTGTGCAGGACTCAGCTCCAGGCTGCTCCAGCCAGGGCCCAGCCCCGAGTATAACAGAGAAGGCTCCACACTGCTGTACCCCAGTGGAGGTGCAAGTATCAGGAGACACGAAGGAACCCCTGTAGTCAAGGCACCTTAGACAATAAACAAGGAGCTAGGTTGAAAGGGCTGCAAAGACAAACTAACTGATTGCATATACCCGCCTTGTGTGGCTTCTCCTTTAACTGGTACCTCGTATTAGTTTGCAAAGAACCACTCAGGTGAGGCGGGAGCTGCCTCCTACACCCAGGGGGCAGAGTGCACAGAGTACCCCTCCATTTCTGGGACTTTAGAGGATCCTAAGCTACACAGAGAGACAGCTTCGCGCCGAGCATCCTGAGGTCACCTTGTGAGAGGTGTGCACGGAGGAGTCTGCAGCTGGGGCCTGAGTCTGACAGTGCACTGGAGAAGAGGATGGTGAAATAAGACCTCCAGGAAAGGCAGGGGGCCCTGGGATCCTTTCAGAACCTCACGATTTTAGAACACTCCTTCAGTAAGAAAAGACAAAGCAGCGCCTTTTATCTTTCTCATTATTATCCAAATGGAAAGAGCTAATGGGATTTTTGTTTCTATTGTCACCCATATCGAACATCTTTAAACACCCACTGTCAGCAAAATATCAATCACCCCTGGAGTTATTGGCAGAATGGAGTGAATTCACGGTGAGAGAGCCACTTCCGTCAATGAGCAGACACACTGGAGGTGCAACAGAAAGTTATTTAAAGTAAACCAAATGCACTTAGTTAATTGAGGAGAGCAGGGGACAAATGGGGCATTAGTGGACATGACCGAGTGAGTCTGTCTGCAGGGCTGGTGGCCACAGCCTTCTTAGAAGGCAGGTGGGCAGTGCTGGCAAAATTAAACATGCAGGCTACCTTTCAACCCCGCAGATTGAACTTTCAGAATCACAGATAGGCCCAAGCATACTGCGCGCGCGCGCACACACACACACACACACACACACACACACACAGATGGATATTACTGCATGGTGAGGGGGTTCTAAAATGAACCACCAGAGACCATCTAAATGCCACCAAGCAAACCCTGGCACCTCACAGCATGGGATACGATGGGGCCACTAAAAAAATGACATACGTGTACAGCGGCAGGGGCTGCTCTCGCTTGGCACTGGTGACCTTCTGAGCTGGACAACTGGTCGTGGGGCCGCCCCACGCACTGTGGGATTTTCAGCAGCACCTTTGGGCTCTACCCACTAGATGCCAGAAGCACCAAGCACCAGCACCTCCTCTTGTGTTGGTCCATAATGTCTCCAGACAGACATTGCCTAATATCCCCAGGGGAACTAATAGTCCCTCGTCTAAGAACCACAGGCCCATGGTTTGACAATGGATGGGTGTTAGCAATTATTGTTGGGCAGAAATAGTGAAACTGCAACAGTAAAAATACTACAAATCCATTTTTACAGCAAAAAATGAGGACAAAACATCAAATTGTTAATGACAGCTGCTTCTGGAAGAGGGAGACTATCCCTTTTCCTTTTTGTGTTTCTATGTGGATTGAATTTTTTGCAACAAACATTAGTAGTTTCAGTTTTTAAAGTCTTGAACTTTAAAACTTGTACACGTGGCCGTACGAGCTTGTGTGTGTGCCCATGTGCGAGGCTCTGAGCGCAGCTCACAATGGGATGAAAGTACACCCTTGCCACTCAGGAGGCGCCTCGTGCTCCCTGGAAACCAGCAGATGTTTCTCTCAATTACTGATTTTTGAGAGCCTGGTGTTTCCTGACATGAGCCAGGATGGTGGGCGGTGCCCAGGAAGGGGAAGCGAACTGGGGCTCCGTCTCCAAGCCTCTTGGACAAAAAGCCCCGCTCTGAATCGCTCTGACTCGGGCAGCACAATGAGACCGCATGTGTTTAGCCACTTCTCAATAGCTCCTCATTCAGTCCTGCGGTCCTCACGGATGCCTGCCGCGTGCTGGAGAGCCCCCACGGGTCAGCCGGTGATGGGGCCTCGGCTCTGACCCAGTGTGGCTTTGCCTTTCAGGAGCCGGAGTGGCCCAGCCCTTCCTGGTCTCGCCTGGGTTGAGGCTGTAGGCCAAAGTCGGACTTCAGAGAGGCTGGACAGCCCTACGGGGGTAGGGCAAACTGTGTCTTAACCTTATATATTAAGATGTCTCTAGAATGTGCAATACTCAGGGTATAATTTCCCCTACACAACCCCCACCCGTCACGCTCCCAGGAACTGAGTTTGATTCAATAAGCACTTGGGAGCAAAGATTGTCCTGTGGCTAAGCAGGAGCCCTGCAGCCAGCCTGCCTGAATCCAGGCTCCAACTCATTCCACCCCCTGGCCATTATGTGACCTCAGGCAGTTACCCATTCTCTGTGCCTCAGTCTCCCCATCTGTTAAAGTAGAAAACCACTGACCCGCACCTCACGGGCTGTCTGCAGTGAAGCTGGGATGGAGTGACTGCACGTTAAGTGCAGTGAGCAGCATCTGTGCCCAAACAAGGAGGCAGTAAACATCCTATGTCATAACAAGGGCCACTTGCCACTAGGCCCACCTCGCCAGCCCTCCCGGGCCCCAGCCCCAGCCCCACTCATCACCAGTTGCCTCCTGGCTGCCTGCACATCCCTCCCACCTCCTGTACCCTGGCTGCCTTGTGATCGGCCCTACTGTCCTGACGCTGAACCTTTGCCCAGACTGGTGAGCGCCCAGACGCCCGCCCTCGCTCCTCCAGCTGACAATCCTCAGTGGCTGTGTCTAGCCCCACCCGACTGCCCAGCCCCTTCAGCCACTTCCTTCTCTGGCAGTTTTAAACTCTCCCATGTGGTGGTTAATTTTGTAAATACCACCCAAGACATCTGCTGTAACTTCTAAGAAAATGTGTAAGTCACGAAGTGGCCTTTCGTCGGTCTGAGTTTCGTTCACTGTGCTAGTCTGGCCACTCCGCCAGGAGCAACATCCTCGGCCCACGGCCTCCCGAAGGCTGGCACGAGCTCAGCGAGCAGGAGCCCTTCTGCCCTCAGGGAACTCCTACGTCCTACTACTCCTATGAGGCCACGCTCAGGCCACCACTAAGCAGGACTCTCAGCCACAAAAAGAGGGTCCATTCACTGGTCCAGCACCTCGCTGCAGCGGTGCCCGGGCAGCAGAGAGACTAGTAGTTGGTCAACACGTGACCCACCCAGCTGCCTCCAGAGCAGTGTAGGGTTTGAGGTATGTACCTAGATCTGGCACTCACCTGTACCCACTGCTGTGTGACCCTGAGTGATGGCTTCACCTCTCTGGGCTATTTCCCTGCCTTTGTACCCGTGACCAAACGGGGCCTCACACATGCAACCAATGTGAGAATTACATGGAAAAATGGCTCTCCCAGTGCCAGGCTCATTGAAACCAACCCCCCTCAAGTGATAGCCGTTGTTGAGCTTGTCTTAAAAGTCATTAATATCATTACCATGGAAGTGGCCTTCTTAACCTTCCTTCTTAACCCTGTTTGGAGCCAGGAAAAGGTGTGGTGATGTCCTAACCTCCAGTGTGGCTATGATTGAAGGAGGGGGCTAAGAGTGTAATCACAGTTCAAATAGGTCATAGGGCGGTGCCAAACCCAATAGGATTAGTGATCTTCTGAGAAGAGACCCCAGGGGGCTCATTCTGTCCTCCACCCCTCCATGTGTGCCAGGGAAAGGCCATTGGAGGATGCAGCCAGAAGATGGCCTTGACAGAACCTGTGGTGCCCTGAACTTGGACTTCCCAGCCTCCAGATCTTCAAGAAAATAAATGTGTTGTTTAATAATTATCGACCATAAACCAGTGGGGCTCTGGGGGTTCAGGCACAAGGAAAAACAAACTGTCCCTGACCACCCTCCTGCCAGTGGCATGCAACTGTTTAAGCCACAGAGTCTGTGGTATTTTATTTCAGCAGCCTGAACAGTCTAAAGCACCTGTATAGACAGAAAGGGCAAGAAGAATGGAAGTCAGGCAGGATCTCAGCACTGCGAGACACTGGGCCTGCAGAAACCCAGCCACACCCTGGGGCAGATCAGCCACCTGCCTCGGGTTCCCTGCAGTGACAATGTCTGAACTTATTTTCCATGGAAGACATTTTCTCTGGCATCTAACCCTATCCTCAGGGACCATTCATTCACATGAGCAGTGCATACCTACTTATCGTGGATCTACCATGCATTGTGCCCTGCACCAGGCACTGGGGATTCAAGGAAAGCAGGGGCAGGGCCTGGGACTGGTACACTTCTATTTCTGCTGATTTGTCCTCTCTGGAGCAAAGCAGTTTGAACTTGGCCCCCATAAGCCTGACAGGGCTTACTTTGGGATCATCTGAATCTTCGAAAGCCACTTTGACAACAGTGACCGGGCAACAGGTGCGTCACGCGCCTCCTGTACTTCGTAAGAAGGGGTTTCTGTCATCACATTTGACCGTCCTGGCCACTCTCCAAGGGGTGCCCTAGTCTTCTTATCACCCCACATTAGGGATAAGGGATCTGAGGCTCAGAGAGGCGCAAGAGTATGGCCAAAGTCCCATAGGTTTAAGTGGCAGGACCAGACTTCACTCACTCCTGGGACACTAAAGCCTGGTGTCGTAACTATCATGTGTGAGCAACAGCTCAGTACAAAGCAGCAACCACAAAAAAAAAAACCCAGCCTCCTCTAGGCCTGACTCCGTAAGCCAGCAGTAACCACTCACCTCTGGTGATGTCTCAGAGGGGCATTGGGAGGTCAAGGCCCGAGTCCATCTGGAGGGCCATTTCCATCACAACACGAGTGTCCCCCATGCTGACCTGCTAGCCCTGGGCTAGCCTGGATCCTCACATTTACGTAGGACTCAAGGAAGACCCCTGGCCCACAGATGAGGCGGTCCTTGCTGCAAGTCTGTTTGGTTTTGTAGAGGAAGGAAGGGCCTAGGAGATAATGCTGGTTACACCTAGAGTTGGACGCTGAGCAGACCGCAGGGCAGTGGCCTGTGGCAGGGGGATTCGAGGGGGGAGGACAACCTCATTCCTGAGGGGTGGGGGGGCGAGAGCAGCCAGGTGAGCAAATGTCTGCCTGAGGGGGGTCTGCATGTAGCATATGTGTCCTCCCTCTCGGGGTGCTTATCTGTCTGTCTGTCTGTCTCCCATGTCTGATTGTCTGGGTCTAAATCTGTCGAGTCTCGCCCTGTGTCTCCATCTGTAGGAGTTTCTTCCTCTTTCTTTTTCAGGCAACAGGCAAAACAGATTCCAAGAAGGAAGTTACAAGCCTCCCAGACGCCAGCCGCCTCTCCTGTCCCCACCCCACGGGTGAGGCTGTTCTAGCCCTTGGTTTTATTTCCTTTTAAAATAGTGACTTCCAGAAGCAAAAAACCCCAAATGACAGAAAGACCAAAGCTCTGGCCAACTGTTCCATAAGGGAAGCTTACAGAGGACCCTTTTCTCCAAGCTCCGAGATGGAGCCACAGAGACGGGAGGCTGGACTCTGAATTTGAATCCAGATGTGGACACCCCCTCTGTGACCCTGCGTGGTTAGACGGTCCCTCGCCACAGCTTCCTCATAGTAAAGCACAGATCAGCAACAGCACCCAGCTCACAGGATCCTGAAGGATGGGCTGGGCAAGTATATACGCACTAGTTCTCCAAACACTAGCCAGCACACAGTAAGTGCATAATAAATAGTGGCCATTATTAGATTACCAAGGGAGGTATGATGATGTCAGGCTAGCATTTACTAATGATCTGCGAGGCTGCCACTGAGCAGGCAAATTCAATTTATGGGATCACAAGTGGTAAGGAGAGAGGGAAAAAGAAAAATGGCAAGAGAAATCGAGAAACCGGACAATTCATCAGAAGCCAGACCTCCACGGGAGCTCATGGCACAACAGGCTGGCAGATCCAGCCACGGGGAGGCGCTGCCCTGTCCTGATGGTCAACCCCATGGGCTGAGGCTGGGAAGCACGTGGGGGGGGTCACTGCTCAGGAGTAATGGTTTGTCTGCATTCTCCTTGTCGCCCTGCCTCCTCTGCTGTGGACACCTCCCCCACCCCCAGTTCATTGTACCCCAGCAGCCAGAGACATTTTTTAAAAAACATCCACTGAATGACTCCCTATCACTCAGATTAAAACCCAGTGAGACCCACCTGCTCACCATGCTAGCCTCCTTCCTGTTCCCACCTCAGGACCTTTGCATGTGCCATTCTGGCTGCCTAGTGCCCTTCCCCCAGATCACTCACCCCAAATGCTCCCAGGCCTCTCCTCTCACTCTGCATCTCCCGATGGCCTGCCTTGGCCACAAGGGGCTGAGCGTGGATTATTCTGGCTCTGGGACCAGTTCTCTGTCTCTGCTTCTTTATCTGTGCCATGGGGCAAATGACAGCCCCACCTGGCTGGGTTATTTGTAAAGGGCCCAGAAAGCACCTGGCACGCAGGAGGCACCGAGTGTCAGCTACTATGAGAAACCACTTTGTTAATCTGCTCACCTGTTTATGGGTGATATCACCTCATCAGCAAGAAAGCTCCGTGAGACGGCCCTCACTATCCCATGGGTGCTGTATCCATGGTGGTTAACACCAGGGCTGGGATAGAAAGTTGATCTCAATTAATATCTGAAAGAGGAAGGAATCCACATTGATGTCCATTCACTAGGGCTCACATCTTTCCAGAGGCTGCAGGAGAGCATGGGAGTTAAGGAAGAGTGAAGGGTCTGTAACTGAAACATGCACACAGCACACGACCCTGCAACTGCACTCCCAGGCATTTATCCCAGAGAAACGGAGACTTTCAGTTCATGGTCACACGTGAGTGTTCACAGCAGCTTTACTTGGGCTAGCCAACAACTGGAAGCCACGCAGATGTTCTTCAACAGGTGAACGGCTAAGCTAACGGTGGCACCTTCAGATCTTGGAACACTACTCAGCCATGAAAAGGGACAAACTATTGCTACTACAGAAACATGGATGATCTTCAGAGTCGTATGCTGAATGGAAAAAACCAATCTCAAAAGGTTAGATACGGAATGATTCCACTTACGTAACATCCTTGAAATGATGAAATTACAGAGACGGAGAAGAGATCAGCGGTGGCGAGGGGTGAGGGGTGAGGGAGGTAGGTGCTGCTCCCTGTGATGGGGCTGCTGTGTCTCGACCCTGATGGCTACAAAAGTTTGCGCACTTGATAAAACCAAACATACACACACACACACACACACGCAAATGAGTGTGTGAACCTGGGGAGACCTGAATGAGGCTGATGGCTTGTATAAATGTCAAAGGCTGGCAATGGCTCTGCACTGAGGTTACGTAAGACACTACCACTGGGGGGAAGTTCACCGATGTGCTCATGGGATCTCTCTGCATTGCTTCCAACTGTATGCTAACCACCAATTATGTCACAATAAGGCTTTTTTGGGGAAAAAGTGAACTGTCTGGGAGGACCCCAACCCTCGCTGTCACTAGGATCACCCTGGCAGAGCTCAAAGCCAACAGCCGTAAGTGATCCCCAGGGCATGACCCAGACCTGGCACTGGGAGGGTGGTTCACTGCAGGGGGAGGGAAACGCCAAAACAGAAGCCGCTTTCCTCTCTCCCAGCCTCCCCCGTCTCCCGCTCACAGCATCTGCCATCTGGCTGTTGCAGCCAGCCAAATGAAACCATCTCTCGGCTGTCATCTTTCCACTCGCAGGTCTGGCTCCCAGGTTTGAAGATTAAATTCTAAACACGTCATTTGAAATTTAGAAATGAAGAAAGAAGATTTTAAGTACCCTGGAAGCATTTGCCTCCTATTATCTTCCCCACAGCCATGAGCAAAGAACCTCCACCCTGTTTCCTAAGGGTAGGTGAGAGCCAAAGGAGGGCGAGTAGTTTGGGGTTTCCTCATGTAAAGAACCGCTGTGTCCTCAATACCATCCAACATCTCAACACAAAGTATGACGGCATCTGTGTACTGCCAATGTAAAGTATCACTGCAAACTGCCACTGCATCTCCAATACAGTTAAATATCTCTAATACAACATGAAAAGTCTCATCACATCCTCAAGATAAATTATCACGGTAAAGCGTCACTGTATCACACATCAGAAAACTGCAAACTCCACTGCCAGTGACCACTTCGGGTGCAGAGGAGTGAGAACCTCAGGGATCTGGGAACAACCTGGGTGTCTCAGAAGAGGAGTGTCTGTCTTCTCAGGAAGACTGCACCGGGCTGGAGCTGGGTGTGACACTGACTTCCTCAGACAGTGTGGTCAGGGACACCTTTTCTGAGGAGGTGGCCGCTAAGCTGGGACCTTAAAAGATGAACATGCACTGGGAGAACACTTCTGGCCAAATGACAGCAAGTGCAAAGGCCCTGGGGTGGGAGTGTTCGTCTCCGCCAAGGAAAAGCAAGCCCGTGCTTCAGGGGGCCAGGCGGGAGAGCTCCCGGGCTGGGCAAACTGGCGCCAAGACCTGTGGAGGATGACTGTGCACGTGTGTATCTGAGGCCAAGGTAGCACAGACGATGTGAGTTTGAAAATGATTCAGGTATCTTTTTCAAATGTGATTTCCCAAAGAAGCCTACACATCAGAATCGCTGCGGAGCCACGTGGGAGCTCTGTGTCCAACAGACGAAATCATCCCCTTTCAGTGGCCGGTCCAGGGAGTCTTTTTATACACAGTCCGGGGCAGATGAACAGACTCCAGCAGGTTTTAGCTCCTTTGATGGGGAAATCGTTAGTTCAAATAAACACTGATATTGAAGGCCAGGATGTAATATTTAAGGAGGAGGTCACCTGGCACTGAGAGTGATTTGGAGATCCCTGGAGTGATCAGGGTTGTAAATGGCCTGCAGAGAAATGCTGGGAGAGGACTAAGCCTTGATACTGGGTCTCAGGGGTGGGACGGGCTTGGAAGCCCCTGAAGTGGGTCAAATGAGAAGAGGAGGGGCCAGATGGGTAAGGATTTGCCCAGAGGTACAGAGCACCAGGTCAAAGCCAGCAACAGCCAGTACCTGTTCTGGTCCCTTAGGTCCAGGCTGCCCACGCTGGCTTCCCTGGTCAGGATGAGGGTCGCAAGGGCTGAGATCTGCCCTATCTTTGCCAGGAAACCTTGGTGGCATGAGTGAATGGTGACAATGACTTCTGTCCATCCAATACTCAAACTGCCAGTGGAGAGAGCTGCAGTCATCACCCCCACCTGACAGATAAAGAGACACGTGAGAGTGTTGACCCACCTGCCCTCAGCCAGACGGCAACCTCGAGGGCAGCTTAGGGCCAAGGTGGTGGTTCTCACTGAGGATGATTTTGTCCCCCAGGGACACATGATAATACCTGCAAATGTTTGTGGTTGTCTCAACTGGGAGGGGGTGTTATTGGCAACTAGAGGGTCGGGGGATGTGACAGTCAGGCACAGGAAAGTCACTCACAGAAAGAATCACCCAGCCAATGTCAGCAGTACCAGGTTGAGAAACTCGGGATTAAATAAGACAGTAGTGAAGACCCACAGCTCGGTGCCTGGCAGGCTGCACCTGCTCGGCGACCCACGGCCGGAAAACACTTGATCCCTAATCAGGCCCAACACAAAGACAGCAGCAAGGACTCAAGTCACACACAACTGGTGTGAAGAATGAGAACAACCCAGCCTACAAATCTGATTTGAAAGCAAAGGACGAGGGAAAGGCCCTCACTCGTCACACTCGGATCCCGAATTCCCAAAAGTGGGAGCAGCAGCCACGCTGATCACCAAAGCATTCCTTCTGCCAGGCACACAGTAGGTACTTCGTAAATGTTGCAATGTGAATAAATGAGTGAGGGAAGTGATGGGGGGTCATCTGTGAGAGGACCTAAGCACGGACTCACGGGCTCTTCTCTGGAGGGAGGAACATCAACACCAACCACCCCCGGGTGGCAGGTCAGTGGGAAAGGGACTTCCCACTTTGGAAATCCCTCTGCAGGAGAACGGGAGTCCAGGAACAACATCCAGCCTCCACCCTGTACACAAAGGACCACCACTCAGCACCTTTTTACCGCATGGGAGACCAGAAGCTGGGGAGCCTCTAAGAAACCAAGAACCTTCATCCAATCTCTCCAAAGATCTGAAATGGTCCCGGGTAGGGGGTCCTGGAGTGGTCTCTGAATTGCAAAGCTGAGTTTTCTGGCTGGGCATCTCTACGTGGTGATCTTTACAGCTGATGCCCCAGACCTGGAAACCCAATCTACCTACCACAGGTGCTCCCAGGGATAGGGTGAAGTGTTCTGTCTCACACCCCCCAGAGGATAGTGAGTTCAACGCCAACTAGAACTGCCTGGAGCCGGGGGTCTGAGGAAGGGGTCTGAGACTGTTTCCAGGCCAGCAGAAAAGCAAAAGGTGATGAGTTGCTGATGTCTGCCCTGAGCAGGGCAGGGCGGTTATGAGGTAGGAATCGATGTTTGCTCTTGGCTTCTCCCATGTGCTCCATCCATGTTGGCTGAGTAACTGCAGGTGGTAATGAGAAACCCCCACCTCCACTGCTACTAGCAGCATCCTCCATAGCGGCCACCAGCATCTATCGCTGCCCCCAAACCAGCCACCTGCCGGAGATCCTGAGGCCACTCCAGCCCTGGAAGGGACCTCCTTCCTGCCCGGAAAAGAGCCCTGTGCTAGGCAAGCAGGGGCAGAGTGCCAGCTGCCCTGGGCCCAGCAGTCCCACTCCTGCAATCTGCAGGTGACAACGAGACAGAAGGTCTCCATCCAGAGTTTTCTCTTCCTGACACAAGGGTGAGAATAACAGGGACTGACTGAGAATGCAGATGCCCTCTGCCTGGGCTGTCCTGGCAACAAGAGGGGAAGGGGAATCTCCCAGACCTTTCACTTAAAAAAAAAAAAAAATCATTTTGAGATAATTGTGGTTTCGTGTACAGCAAAAGAAGTATGTGTGGCAGAGATCTGCACATACACAACGCCCAGTTTCCCTCATTGCAAAACCCCATTACTTCTTGTGTTTCTCCCAGATGAATTACAAGTTTCTGTACTTTTTAGTCAGTCCTCATTTTACAGCTGAGGGTCCTGACTCCCTCAGTCGCTTCTCAAGATGACACAACCACCTGGGAACTGGGCCCAGTCACCACCCATCTCTTAACAGACCCTGCTCAGCCTCTCCTCTCCCCTCTGCCCGAGCTTCTCCCCCCAGATCCTCCCGCAGATGACTCCTCATCCCTCAAGTCTCCACAAAAGGGTCAGCCCCTCCAGGAAGCCTTCTCAGAGCCCCCCAGGTAAACAGTCCCAGGACCCTGCTGTATCTCCTCCCGGACATCACCAGTATCTGACACTGCTCCTTGCCTCCCCCCAACTAAAACGCCAGCTCCTGGGGGCAGGCCCAGGCCTGTTTCTTCTGTCACCACCCTATCTCCAGCTCCTTCAGAGCTCAGCTATCTGATAAATGAACAGGCAGTGAGCCCTGTCCTTGACATCAGGCCCAAGTTTCCCTGCATCTGGGTCCACACAGAACCACATGTGATTGAAGGGTGCAGTGTGGCGAAGGTTCAGGAGGGCTGGAGCAACATCTTCTGGTGCTCAGAAGCACCAGCCTCACCATCCCTCCTCTGCGGGACCTCAAGCAAGCTGTTCTCCAACCATAAAATGGGGAAATAACAGCCCTTTGCATTTCTAAGCAAGAGGTGGCCACTGACTACAGTCCCAGATCCAGCTCTTTCTGGAGTGTTATAAGTTGCTTGGCCAAAGGCGTTTCCCAGGTCCAGCCTCCAACTGCCCTAAAAAGAGCATCTTTTTTAGTTGTCACCCCACACACCTGGGAGACGACAAAACACACTAATGGGAGACGCAGCTGTGCTGACTGGCTGTGACCCACGCGTCTTCATTTTTCTGATCTTTTAAAAGAATCCCCGAAACAGCACCCACTCCCTATCAAGAGAGTCTGTGTCCCCATTGCCAGCAGAAACCAACTCCTCCTGGAGGAAGAAGTTCAACCGATGAGCTATAAATATTTCTGCGAAGCGCTGCCGGGAGCCGGGCTTTCTGCATGAGCAGGCCCCGCTGAAAAGGAGGGCGGCGCGCCAGATTTGTTTCAAATTATGAAAATAGATGTTGTCTCCCCCCACATCTGTTTTGCCTGACAAATGAGCAGTGCTTTGCCTCCTAAATAAGGCAGCACACCAAGACCAGCTCGAAACTCCGGCTTCTCCAACGCTTCAGAGAAGAAAAAGTTCAGGCCTCCCAGATTTGAGCTTTAAAAACTAGACTTTTTCCAATGTCGTCTCTCCAGCCGCGTGTTTGCTGTACGCAACGCCCTTCAGCTTGGATCTCCCTGAGCACAGCGCAGCTGCTCACGCCACAGGGAGGGGACATCCCCACTGCTCTTTACAAGAGGACCAGGAGATGATCAATTATAAAAACTGAAAATAAAAATAGTCCCTATGCTCCAAGCTGAGAGTGCGCATTTCTGATATGCCAAGAAAGGCTGATTTTAGAGGGGGACATCAGTGTCCCCTATACCAAGCCGGCTCAGTGACTGAGTTAACACTGCTGTAATCACTTTCCTTTAATTATACTAAGGATATGTCTGCTGGCCCGAGGACCCAGTACTTAAACACCCATCCTTCCCAAGTGACACTCCTACTTGGGACCTTCACGCCAGCAGTCCATGTGTGTTAAAAACTTGGTGATACTGCTTTGCCCTTGGTAGTCTGTGGCTATTATTTTTTAAAGGCACCTCCACCCCAAATACTTTGCTTTGAATTATTCTTCTTAAAGATGTCATCGTTATGGAAGACCAGGGAGAGAAACATCAGTGATTGTATAACTTAAATGTATCACAAACTCAGTCACCCAACTTGTCCCCTCCATAGGGTGAGAATTCACAGGCTTTCAGGCTAAGGACATTAAGAGGACCCGAGCCAGCCTGAACCTCTTGGCCTCGGGCAGACTGAAGCCTCTGACCCACGAGGCCTGGCGCCATGGGAGCTGCGGTTCAGCTGACCGCTCCCGCCTGGGGAGTTCTCTGGGAATTTGAAATAAAAAGATCAGGTTAAGGAACCCTGAGCGTGCTGAGATACGTCCAGCAGCTGAAACGTGCCCTCTCCCTAACCCCCAAAGAAAGTAGACTGACGTGCTGGGTCTGCTTCCAGGTTGGAATGAGATGCGGGGGGAGGGGGGGATCCCAGGAGACATCTGGTTGGCCGCCCACCGCTAACTCCCCTTCTCCCACCTTTTATGCCTCCTACTGCGTAAAAACCAGAGGGCAGATTGACGACCTCAGGCATCAGTGCAATTTATGGCATTGCATCCAGGTCAACAGCAATGACAACAGTTTTCAAGGTAGTGGTGGGGGCGTTGTTAGGGATCTGGCTGGGAGGGCCAGGGCAAGGTTACCTCTCCACCCCTCGGCCCTTACATAAGAAGGGATCTCAGGGGCTGCTTCTTCCTGCCCATAACATCCAGCTGGCCAACTCAGCTCAATTTCTTAAGCCCATGGGGCTTTGTGGCCTCCTGACAGGAGAGGGGAGGTTGAGGACCGCCCCGACTCCCCACTGCAGAGTCTATGAGGAAGCCCAAAGCAGGCCACCTTTCCAGTGGTGGGAGGACAATTCCTATCTGCACTGATTCCTGTGGGGACGGGTGATGGGTGATTGGGGAAATCCTACCACCCTATCCCATGGCTTGTCCCTTTTACTCTGGGAACAATGACCTAGTCGCTATGGCAGTGAGGTTCATTAATGCATCTATTTGGCAGAATGTAAACCTTGGACCCATTCGATAGGCTTGTTGTTCTCATCCTTAAGAAGCCAACCTGTGGCACCTCATTAAGCCACAAAACACAAACACCACAAACACAAACGGAAGAAGAGGAGGAGGAGGAAATAGTGGGCAGGGGATGGGGGTCTCTGCCCACTCCTCAGCGAGGAGAAAACCTGGAGTGTCACATTTTTTCTCTTTTTTTTGATGATGGTATAAAATTAGCACAGTCAAGTAAATGTGTTATAAACACAAGGCCGCTGCCAGGAGGGAAGCGCCTTAATTTAAGGGAAGGAAGAATCACTAGAGACTAGTGTGGGGAAGGGAGGGCCATCAAATGGTTGAAGGGGGTGGCGCCTGCAACCCTCCCATGCAGCGTAACCAGAGGGAAAAACCATTTCTCCCCCGACATACATCTGCAGGACGTCTAGACAGTCATAAAGAGGACAATTAAAAAAAGAAAAAAAGCTGCAAGCCGCACTCTCCTTGCCAGGGTCCCCACCCGGCTGCAGCCCCACAGCTAACTGCCTGAGCAGGTGAAAAATTATAAAAACAAGAAAAGCCAGTGCAGAGTAGGGGGAGGCCAGGGGAGTCTGGACCGAAAACAGTTTATGAGCAAGTGTTTTGAAATCCCGCTTTAAATAAGCCGGTAAATGAATTCAACCTTGTCAGATCTCTCTCCCTCACGCAGACCAAATATTCCGCTGGCGTGCTGTCTAGACACAGATAACAAAGGACTTTTTACAGCGCGCAGAGACGCGCTGACAAAGTAGCCATTTAAAGATGCAGTATTGCTTTCTCCGTCTAAAACGATTTGTCAGATGGACTTAAATGAAAATGCTAAGTTATCGGTCTGGTTTGGGGTCTGTGGGTGGACAGGAAGGGGGGAGGGGCCTGGCCGTTCCAGAGAACTGGAAACCATCAGCTGCGATCAGGCTGCCCTCCAGGATGCTCTTAAAATAGGACTGTCCGTGGCTGACCAACAAATAATTCTCACTCTTCTTGTTCTAAGAAGCCGCCTGCTAAAATATTTCTAATACCTAGTAGGGGCAATGTTGTTGTAGCACTGTTCACTTAAAGGATACATGTGGCAAAAAAGATTAACGTTAATTGCCCAGGGAGGTATTTGAAAACTTGTCTCCACCACTTCTGGTGGGATGTAAACGTCACCTCCAACTTTGCATTTTGCAGGTGGAGTTCCTGTACCCTAGCTATACAAAGGGCCGTAAACTGACCTTCCTGCTTGGGAAAGAAGGGCAATGTTGGAGGTGGGCTGGCTGCAAGGTTGATCCCAAATGCCCTCCAAGCCAGGGAGTGGGTCCTACTCAGCCAGACAGGAATCAAAGAAGGGAGGGACAGCACGAAGGTGCCCCTGGAGCCTCAGAACAGGTGTGTGCCAACCTCTCCCCAGGTTACAATCTGGGGCACACAGATAGGGACAGGTCTCCCAAATGGAGGCCTTCTAGTTCCTTCCCCTCGGGATTGGCAGTTTCCAGCGCAAGATCTGCTTTGCCTGCTAGGTGCCCAATGAGAGATCACTCATTGCACCAACCTCTACTGCTGCTTTGCCAGGGTGCTGTCCAAATGGTCACTGCCTTTAGACACCTGCCTCATTAGTAGCAGCTCCTACTGCCCTCCCTCTGTCCCTTCCTCTCTCCCATGTTGTGGGGTCTGGATGTCCCCAGCTCCACCACTTCCAGGTTTCATAGTCCAAGGCAAGCCATCCTTCTGAGCCTCAGTTTCCTCAGCTGTGAAATGGGGCCCCAACCACCTGTCACAAAAACTGTTGTGAGGACTCAATGCCCTCATGCCAGCAGCCATTCACCCAAGTCTCTGGGCAGCTGCATTCCCCTCTGAGTACCTGTGAGTGGGGTGACAGTGGCCTCAGTCACATGCAAGGAGGAGGGAATGACAGTGTGGACAGAGGAGTAGAGCTCCATGCTGAACCACAGTGGGCAACCCATAAACAATCTCATTGTTCATCGTGTCTATGGGAGGAGGGGGTGTAATGGCATGAACTCTCAGGGAACCTCCCCAGCAACACTCAGAGCAACCCCCCCAAAAGTGAGGGGAGAGTCCTTCATGTCAGAGGACGAAGGACTCAAGTTTCCCCTTTTTTTGTTTCTGGTTTTTACACTTTCATTTTTAATAATTGTTTTGAAAAGCCTGTTCCAAATCTCTGCTCCTCCAGCAGTGAACATCCCACAGGCTCCACTGTCTGTGGGCTAAGCTTCTGATGTTACCCCAGACACGGAGGTGTAGGCTCTGGAAGAAATCTGCTGATGCGGAGATGGGGACTCGGAGAACTGTTCTCTCTTGTAAAGGGTTCAGCAGAGCAACTCCCTGCTTCCAGGTGGTCTCCTGGGCCTGGGGCATGTCTGAAGCTCTGAAATGATGGCATATCAGAGATAGACCTGCCATCTAAGAGATGGACCTCAAGGCCAGAGGCAATAGGACTAGCCCAGTGTGGCCCAGCCAGGACCAGAAGGAATGCAGTTACTTCTTGCATTTGTGATTTTGCCTATACATGCCCATTGTTGCTTCCTCTCTGGTAACCAGGGCAGACATTACTAATCAATCACCATACTCCTTCCCAAAGAGCCCGCTTCAATCTCAGAAGCTCCACTCCCAGGGACTAGGAAGGCTCTGCTCTCCTCAGGCAAATTAAACTTTGGCTAACTCTCCCCCAAATATAGTCATGGGGAGTTGTTGACCTGAAAGAAAATGATAAGACTATTCAGAGGAAGTATGAGCAAATCAGCAAGACAAGACCAGAGACACTCGGGGAGTAGCAGGAACAACTGGGCCCAGGAGTTGCTGCAGACATCCTCAGAACGATCCAGCCTCCGCAGCTGTGTCCACATGGGCTGGGCCAGCCTGCCCCCCTCAATCCCAAACTCATAGAAACTTACAGGAGCAAGCAACTCTCTCCCCTCTGCGGGTTCCTTATCCAAGGACAAAAATCTGACCCTAGCTTTGGAACCTTGCACCCATCCCTGGTTCATTGTCTCTGCCTTCCCCTCACACTTTAAGCACCAGAGGTCAGGCCGGATGGTCCAGGCCTCTGAGACTTCTGCCTTCACCATGACCTTGGGCCCTGCCCTTACTTATACCTGGTGCAGCCACCACCACCAGCCCCCTGGTGTCTGGCCATTGAGAGAGGGTGAGCAGCTGGTCCCATCACACAGCAGAAAGTCAGAGAAAGAGCTTAACCCCACCTGCACTGACCACCTGAACAGGACCGGTGCACCACTGAGCCACGGGCTTCCAACCTGCCCCCACCCCACCATCAGCCTCCACTTTCAGGTGCTTCTCTTCCTGGCCAGCAGCCTGCCCACTTCAACCCAGGCTACACTGGCCTTGAATTCAGCAGGGAGGGGTACCCGGTGATTCCTTCCTATTCTAAGATTTCCATTTTCCTGCTCAGGTTAAGTGTAACTACCTTCTATTCAGCCCCGTTTGAGTGGCAGGTAGCACGTTGGCAAGGGGGGTCTTGGGGTGTGGACTGAATTAAATTAGGGCTCCTCGGCCTCAGCCTGACCCACCTTAGAAGTGGACACTCCTCTGCATGGCGAGCTGGGCAGCGGCATTGCTGGCCTTTACCCACTGGATGCCAGGACTAGCACCTCCATGCCCCTTGTTGTGACAACCAGAAAGCATCTCCAGACATTGCCCAATGGGGCAGCTGAGAACCCCAGGTGATAGTCTTAGCTAGGAAGCCACAGAGAATGGCTGGCGGGAAGGGCTGAACAGCAGCCACACTGCACTCACTCTGCAGACAGGGAATAAAAACCACCCCACGTAATCCCCACATTCTCCCTACCAGTAACCACGGTGATGGTGCATGGCTCCATATTACAGACTGGGCACCAGAGCCTCATGGAGGTACTGACCTTGCAAATCAAGAACTAAGCCTAGAGCCAAGGCACAAGTTGGAGATTCTGTGTCTCTCCCTGGCCAGCACCTGATCCCTATTATCACACTCTGAGCTTCCTGTCACCAACAGCCATAGGGATGAGGTGGCTTTAGTGTCTGTATCTTCTTGGGGATGTTTCCATCTGCCTTGCCCTTTGGAAGCATCCAGACACTGTGTGCGTCCTATGTGGGTGAACGTGGCCGCACCTCTCCCACCAGGGGCCGCTTTGGCTCAGACCTGGCTGAGCACTGCCTCGGGCCTTCCAGCCCACTGGCGGCCTGCCCCTGGCTTATTGGCACAGGCTGTGGGTTTTATTTAGACGGTGTCAGCTAAGCAGCTCTGGACGCCTGGGCCTGAGTGGGCGTCAGCTTGATTGGGTTTCAAAATGCGCGTCTGTCAAGGGGCTGCCCCCGTCATTACGAAGTGGTGCACGTCTGGACAGTGGGCTTGGTTACTCGCCAGACAGGCAGAGGGAGAACCGGCTGCCTTCTTTGAAGCCAGTCTCCCCTCACCCATGCCCCCACCCCTTTCTTCTGTCCCAGCCCAAATCCTACTTTCTGGGGCCCTTCCCCAACCCCTGACCCTTCCAAACAAAAGGGAGCATGAGTGTCTAGACCGCCAGCCTGGACATGAGAAGGGGGCATTGTGTGAATGCCTGGCCTTCCCAGGAGGAAGGGATGGTCTCGGGGCAGGGGTGGGAGCTGAGGTGACGGGAGGCTCTGTCCGGTTCACCTCTGGGGTATCAGGGACTCTGACCCTCCCTCTTGGGAGAGAGATGGGGCTGGAGCCCAAAGCTAGGAATCAGAACTGGGTCACTGCCAAGACTGGACATACTGTCTCCAAATCAAGCATGGGGAACCCCCTCTACACCTGTATACAGGTACCTGTTTGAGGGTGGTCCTCAGAACAGGGCCCACATAAGTACCAATTGTGCATCATGGAACTTGCTAGAAGCTTTGCGTGCCTTCTAGGCTGGGGTGGCCACCAGGAGGATGGTCTTTCCCTGTGGGTGGGGCAGGGGCCATGACTGGCTGGGTGTGTGACCCCAACCCATGTTCACCCTCTCTGGATCTCAGGGACCCCTGTCTGTAAAGAGAGGCTGTGGTCTTTCAGCCTTGTCTAAGGTCTGACTCAGAAGTTCCGTTATCATGGGTGTAGCAACTACACTGCTCAGGCTGATGTAGACCCCTGATGGAGAAGCAGCCGCACACAGGGCAGCTGAGGCCCACTGGGTGCTAAGCTTCTCCCAACACCCAGCTGACTCCTCACCTTGGTTCTGCAAGGCAGTAACCGTTGGCATCACCTGTGTTACACAGCCTGCACCTCTCCACCTCAGTCAGTTAGGCACCAGGGGTCAGGAGAGGCCCCCCTACCCTCCCCATGGGCCTCCCACCCAATAGGTCCAAGGGAGGAGATGCAGACTCAGGGAAGGGCCTGGCCTCAAGGCCCCTGCAACCTCCACCATTGCTACCAGACCTCTAGCAGCCCTAAATGCAAATGCACTTAAGAATATTATCCAGATGGGCACAGGGGCTCAAGCCTGTCATCCTACCACTTCAGGAGGCCAAGCAGAAGCATTGCTTGAGCTCAGGGGTTCGAGACCAGCCTGACCAAGAGTAAGACCCTGTCTCTACTAAAATTAGAAAACCTAAGCGGGCATTATGGTGGGTGCCTGTGGTCCCATTTGGGAGGCTAAGGTAAGAGGATGGGTGCCTCCCCACTTGGGAGGCTGAGGCAAGAGGATCTCTTGAGCCCAAGAGTTTGAGGTTGCTGTGAGCTACAATGACACAACAGCACTCTACCCAGGGGGACAGAGTGAGACTTTGTCTCAGAAAAAAAAAAAAAGAATATTATCCACAGAACAAACTTATACTTCCAAATGCTAGGACTGCAGGCATTTTGACTTCTACCTATCATTTATCAAATTCTTCAAATTTTTGGTTAGATAAGTGGTATATATCACTTTTTACTATCAAAAGGACTATGCAGGCTCGGCGTCTATAGCTCAGCGGCAGTTAGAGTGCCAGCCACATACACCAGAGTTGGCGGGTTCAAAACCAGCACGGGCCTGCCAAACAACAACTACAACCAAGAAGAAAAAAAATAGCTGGGCACTGTGGTGGGTGCCTGTAGTCCTAGCTACTTGGGAGGCTGAGGCAAGAGAATCGATTAAGCCCAAGAGTCTAAGGTTGCTGTGAGCTGTGATGCCATAGCACTCTACAGAGGGTGACATAGTAAGACTCTGCCTTAAAAAAAAAAAAGGAAAGGCTATACTGTCATAATGGTGAAACAAAGGTAAGATATGCTAATTGACTCCTGTGGCCTAGGAGCAGGGCATATTCCCTACTTGGGACCTGCAGGGTCCTTTGGAAACAAAAGTTAGAAGCTTGGAAAATAGACACATACAGTTCAGCCGTGACATTATGCCTGGGCTCTGTCCTGGGAAATGCCAGGAGAGGGGGCAGAGCTCTGGACTCAATTTTGTAAATGCAACCAACCCCCAGCTATTACCACCTGTCAGAACCTCTGGGGTGGGACTTGGACGTCTGTCAAGTGCTCCCCACAATCCAGAGGTTCTCAAACCTGAGCCTCCTGGAGAAAACATGTTACAGCGCAGGGCCCTGGGCTCACCCCCTCTTGGTTCTACATGATAGATGTTAATGTACCCACACTCCGAATCTGGGGCTCCAGCTCCCCACGGGATGGAGGAGTGAGGTCTGAAGAGAAAGGCGGCCCTGTCCCCACCCTCCTGTGAAGAGCTTTCCTGCTTTCTCTCTGCCGGACACCAGACCATGTCCGTCCCTTCATGGCCGCGGCTTCAGAACATAACACCCAATGCACAGTAGCTGCTCAGAAACAGGCCGAGTGGATTCACAGATGGAGTGAAGCGTTGAGTCAACTTACCCTCCAGAGAGGCTCCTCGAGGCACACAGAATTACAGGGGACAGCTCCCCCATGCTCCTGCCCTGACCCCGACAGCACGGCACGGAGTGAGGAAGCGGCTCCCTCCTTCCTGACAGCACACAGAGGTGCCTTTGGCAGAGGCGCCAGGCCAGGACTCAGGGCTCAGTCACAAAGGGTCTAGGGGTTGGGGGTGAAGGGGGTGCCCAGGGTAGGTCAAGCTGCCAATCCCAGAGGCAGGGTCTGGAGGGCTGGCTGGCAGTCTCGTCCCCTCTGCTAACCAGTCCAGGGGTGGGGGGATTTTTTTCCCCAAAGGAAATCACTGCTCTTCTGTGGAAAGTTACACAGGTCCTAGGGGCCTCACTCTCACCCTCCCCGAGCAGAGGAAAAACCTGCCCAGGACCCATGGCAGGCTGAGGCCAGGTCCAGGCCACATCACTGGTGCCCACAACCTCATTACAATGTCATAGCCACTATATGGTCTGGGACAACTGTGCCTACTTCTGCAGAAGGCAGGGGGATGGGTGGTGTTAGAACCCTGGGTGTGAGTGGCTGGTGCCTGTGGTCTAGGGAGAAGCCTCTGCCCTGCACAGCTCCACCCGCACCTCAGGGCACGTCCAGCGTCTCCTCCCCCAGGAGCGATCCAGATTTCCCCCTATCAGGACTCACCCCCTTCTCTCCTCTCCCAGCTCCCAGGTAGGCCCTGGGATTTGTGTAGCCACCGCCCCCCCCTCAGTACTGGCTGTGTCTTCATAACAGAAGAGGCTGCACAATCCGAGCGCCCACATCATCTCTCCCAGTGCCTACAATGACCTTACATGGCGGGTGCATTTTATAACCCCATTTTACAGATGAAGAAACAGAGGTCCAGAGGAGAAGCAGCCCCAAGTGTACTCACTCACGTGGTGGTGCAGTGAGATCCAGTCTCTCAACACCTAATCACTCCCCACGGACTGGGGCTGGTAGAGAAATGGGAGCAGCCAGGACAAGGGGTTCAGGCCCCTGATCCTCTAAGGTCCCCATCTGCCCCATGGCCAGAAAGGTACCTGCAGAACCACTCTCGGCCCCGGGAGGAACTAATTCTTCAAGGGCAGCGGCTGCCAGATAGAGGAGACTAAGCAGGTATCCCCTACCAACCGGCACCCCTGGCTGGGCACCCACAAGCACAGCAGCCTTCAGAGGACAGAGTTGGCCTGGGGCCCGAGGTCCCTCCATCCACCCCCTCCTTGCCTCAAGCTCTCCAGGGTCCAGGGCGGGGCAGGCTTTAGTCAGATCCCTACCATGTCTCCCTTGCACCATGAGGCCCTAGACCGCCAGCTACCCAGCTACCAGCAACCAGCAGCTGAACGATAAGGCTGATTGGACCTATAAGGTCCATGACTGCTCTTTGGTCAGTCACAAGGTCCATGCATAAAGGAATTAGGGGGGCTACAGCCAGATCGCTGGGATGTTCTGCCACTCTCTAGCCAGCCTTGGAACCTAAATCAAACACCTGCTAGACCTCAGTGTCTGCATCTGTACAGTGGGACTAGCAACAGCAGTGCTGGGGGACAGTGGGGCTGCCTGCATGCTGCTGTGACTGCTGCCCTGGTTTTCATGTCTCACCACAATCCACTGTTTATCTTGGTATCTGCTATGGGCCAGGAGGTGGTCTCACCAAAATCTAATCAGAATTAAGCCAGTTGAAATCAGGGCACAGAGAAACCTCCAGAAGAAGCAGCACTATAATGTCCTGTATGCAGGCTGGGTGGGGGTGGGGTCCCACCTTGGTGCTCCTGCCACGGGGGCAGGTGCTGTGTGTCTGAAGTCCGCCCACCCCATGCCTCCCAGGGCCAGGATCCTTCACATTCCAGCCAACCTGCAATGCCTCTGTGGGCTGCAATAAAAATTCCTAGACAGGTAGTCAGTAGGAGGCAGTCCCCCAGGAGGGCCAGAGAGGCCTGGGAGAGGGCGTTGGGTGCCCTCCTTGCCCCACATGCCAGGACCAGTGGGTGGGGGACATCACCTCTATGACCCCCCTCCCCCCCAGTTCTTTTAGGATAAGATCCAGGCCCAGGATCCTGGGTGTGGGTCAAGGAAGGTCTGCCAAGCCACAAGCCAGACAGGCAGCAGAACTTCCCTGACGCCGCCCTTACCAGGACTTTTCCCAGCCATAAAGGGGTCATGGTGGAAGACAGGTGTCAACAGATGGCAGGTGAACCTGAGGCCCAGAGCTGTCTGCTTCTCTTGCTTCTAATCATGCCTCCCTCTCCCCAGAGTTAAAAAGGTGCATTACGAGGCTAGAGAATAAGTCATAGATTATTCTGCAAAATATCAAGCCATTTACAACACCATAGAGCAATTAAATTAAGGATTTTTTGTTTCCATTACAAAAAAGAACATAGGAGTCTTGATTAAAACACAGAGACCAGGATGCCACACAGCTGTGACCTGGGACAGGCTGCAGACACTCCTACCCTCAGTGGACTGCTCTGCAAACTCTGTGGGCTGGGGACAGTGTCACTCAGAAAGCATTCACTGGCATCTGTTATCAGCACCCTGCTGAGATTAGGGCTACAGCCTCACCACCTTCCAGGAGCTTCTCCCAGGAGGCGAGCATGGCAGTCCCTTAACCCTGCACAGCCCCCTCCACCCCATCAAGGCAGAGCCACAGCCTGGGCAACTGAGCTCCACCCCACTCCCAAGGGCGACATGCATGACCCTATGACCTGGATTTCACGAGGATTGAGTTGACCCTGACCTTCATATGGCTGGGTGACCTCAGAAGGCCAAAGAGCAAAGTGCTTCCTTTCATTCTGGAGGAGGGGCCATGGGTCTGTGACTGCTTATTTAAAACCTGCCATCTCCAAATATCCCATAAAAGGACTTAAAGTTCCTCAGTAATTTTCTTTTCAACTGACATAAATATTCAATTGATTCACTTGTATTACTTAGCCTGGTTTTAAACAGTACTTACCCATGAAATCAGTAATAAACTTGTTATATTTTTCCTAATACACATTTAACATAACTATTAAATTTCAAATGCCCATCACACGCCTCTCAAATTTTCTCTTAGGCTACGGTTTGCTATGGGTTTGTGGGCTAGGGTGGTTCTATAGGCTCATGAGCCCTTGGGCATGTGGCCTCTGTCCTGAGCCTCAGTCTCCCCGTCTATAAAATGTATCTAGTGGCTTTGGCAGGGGCTGCATGTGGCACAGTGCCTGGCACATGGTGGGCACTTGCCCAGGAAAGCTGGTGAACTAGGTGTTGCCCTCACAAGGGCCTAAGGAGTCAGAAGTACATGCACCCCCTTCTCCCAGACAAAGATCTGAAGCCTGGAGCCACAAAGCTGGCACTGGACTCTGGGGCCACACTTTGCCATGGTCATCTTCTTTATAGAATGCTAGAGCCAGGAGACAGGAACCACAGCCTGCCAGACTCGGTCTCTCTAAGGAGGCACCTCAAGCACCCATACCAGCGGCAGCCATGCCCCAGCCCCCCAGGGTGTGCGGCTCCATATGGAGGTCCAAGCTGTCTGGGAGGAAGGCAGCCTCGGTGCTCCCCGCCGCTGAGTAACCACCTGCCCAAGACATGATTCATACCTGTCTGGGGTCACCCACATCCTCATTCCCTGCAAAGGAATGCAAGCTAGGTGAGGCGGGCGAGCTGGCATCAGCTACTGGTGGGGCTGTCCCAACCCCAGAAATGCCAGACAGGGCCTGCTGGGTCTCCAAGGCTCTGCCTTGCCTTGAGTCCCCCTGGCTGGGGCAGATGCCTGGGTCTTTGGTACTTCTTAAGGGCTCAGATTCAGGTTACAAAATGTTTTCCCACCGAGGCACTTGGAGTCCCACTGTTAGACAGTCATTCCTCCAGGTCCTGCTTGGCCCCTCTGCAGTCCTTCTGCGCATGTAAAATTGCCAGCCCATGGTTCACGCACAAAATGGAATGCTCAGAAATAAAAAGAGCCACCAGGGATGCACGCAGTGTCACAGATGGGGCTGGAAGTCACGAGGCGGCATGGAAGAAGCCAGGCAAAGACTGCGAGCCTGCAGGATGATTCCATCTATGCAAAGTCTCAGGAAGGCAAATGCCACCTGGATGACTGAATCTGCAGTGCAAATGCCTCCAGGGCACGTGCAGACCCAGGCAGGAGCTGTACACATACTGGCCCAAACTCACCACCCGGCACACCTGGGATCAGTGCATTTTACTGTCTGTAAATCATCCCTCCACAAATACGTCATGGCAGGGAACACACGGGCGCTTGAGGTAAGGAGGGACAGCTGGCACCATCGGATGGACCTCTGCAGTTTTCTCACAGCCTCCCTGGAGCACATGACGGCTTAGGCCCATTTTACGGGGAAGATGATAGAGGGGAGAGGAGACAGGCTTGTCTGCGGTTCTCCCATAGACCCCACACCAGGATACTCCTTTGGAAAAGTGAACACTTTCCCACCCAGCTGTCAAGGGCAGGAGGCCCAGCTGGAAAAGTCCAAAAGGACAAAGGAGAGAAGGACCCCAACTCCCTAAGCTGAGCAGCAAGTGTCTGAGGCTGGGGGAGGTGGGACCTTCCTGCCTGAGCAGGCAAAGCACCAGCTTTCGCGAGGGAGAGTGGTAGGGCCTGGGCTCTGCTGGGGCTTCAGGGCCTGCAAGAAAACCTTGTGTCCAGAAGATTCCTCTTTGACCACGGACTTGCCAGTGCCCTGTTCCTGCTTCTCTGTGCGTCTTCCTTCCACTCCTGCCAAGACTGCCACAGCCCAAGTTCAAATCCTGAGCCGTGCTGGGTGATCTCTGGCAAGTGGCTTGACTCTGCCTACTCAAGTGCCAACAGGGTTGCCACTCGGATTAATGAAGCAGCTCGTGCAAAGTGCTTGGGAGCACTTGCCACTGTCGGTAGGAATAGTTAAGGTTCAACAAGCCACGATGTCACTGGCAAGTGCTAAGAAAAATAATCAAGTAGATAAAATGTGGGGGCACTGGGTTCATGCCCTGAATACCAGCTGCCTCTCAGACGTTCCCCTTTCTTCTTCCTGAGTCCTACCCCCACTCACCTGTGAGGTCTATTCTAGGAGAAGGGTTCAGACTTCATTCTCACTAGAGTGTAAAGGGATGCTGGAAAGTGCTCGACATGGAGACATTTGTGTACATTTTGGTTTGTGACCCTGATCTTAAAGAAAGACAAAGGATGTATTCTCAGGAGCCTGAGGAGTAATACAGTGTAGTTTTACTCCAGATCTAACCATGATCTTAGTGAGATTCTTGTTCATGTAGTCACACTTGGACCTGGCTTCACCAAAGGGCTCGCAGGGCTCTGCCACTTGGTAACTGAAGCTTAGGGCTGGGCCATCCACTGATGGGGAAGGGACTGCCTATGACTTATTACACAGCAGAGTGGGGATGGGAATTACTTTCCCACCAGGATTTTTGCAGCTCCTGCTGCTGTTTCTACCAGCCATTTCTCCTCACAGAGAACTTCAGACCACTCTGAACCCTGACTGAGAATGGACTCCAGGAACACCATCTGAGCAAGGATCTGAGCCCAGCAAGGGCAGATGCTGCAATTGATTAGCAATGTCTGTCATGGGCAGCAAAGGGGATGGCTGGATCAAATGCCACACACTCAACCTCCCTGATCTATACTTTTAAAGACACAAAGTAGCTCAATAAATGCTGGAGAACTCCCCCCATCTAAAGGGTAACCAGTAAATTTCTCCTCCAGTAAACTTTCTCATAGTCACCAATGACATGCTCTGTGCCCGGCCCCAGGCCAGGAGCGGAGCAGAGTGGAGGGTGCCGCAGAGTCACTCAGATGCAGAATCAACCGAGAAGGCCCCACAGGAAGAAATACTTCTCAACTACACAAGCAACTTTTGGATTATGCACTGATAGGCAGAGCCTAGATTTATATGGACAATTGGAAGCTGGAACTCATAATTACACCTCTGGGCCATATGGCAAGCAATTCTAATTACCCTCTAGATGGGAGGATGGTGACAATTTTATTTAGGCCCCAAAGCAACTAATAAAATTAGGCAAAATCAGTATCACCACGTGTAAGCTCACAGGCTTTGCAGAATAATGCAAAGACCTAACAGTTGCAAACATCTCAAAATTGTCATTGTTAGAGAAAGGGGCAGAGGGGTAATAGCCCCCTAACACTTAAGCCCAGACAT
Organism: Galagoides demidoff; assembly: GCA_963574575.1. Lineage (NCBI taxonomy): Eukaryota > Metazoa > Chordata > Mammalia > Primates > Galagidae > Galagoides > Galagoides demidoff. The sequence goes on from CAUYQV010141883.1 coordinate 53,579, forward strand.
TCAACCAGTTAGAAAGTAGACCCAGTTGATAAACTTTTTTACAAGGCAACATTCTCTGCATTTGTCCCTTTCCTCTTAAACTCCCCTGCAGGCAATGGGTGGGAGGGGCATCCCTGCAAGTCAGCCTACTCAGAGATTGAGATGCATAAACACGGGGAGAGATACACCCTCGATAGGAGTGCATTAGCTGTGATCTATCCCAACGATCAACAGCCGCAAATGGAGCGGTATTTAAAGGCTGGCTGGTGTTATTTAATCGGTTATGCTCACCAATGTAATTGACACCCTCTCTATCTTCCCCATACACCCACCTCTTTCTCCCATATCATAAATAGATTAGAAAAATAGTTTCCTCCTATGGCCGTGACCCCATCGGCTTCTAAGCTCAGCCCCACATGAATCACTCCGGGCTCACCACGACGACGGCATCCTGAAATGACTGAATGATAAGGAGGAGGCACAGACACCAATAAATGAATCATGCCTTCAGCAAGACCAAACCTTTGGCTTTTACAGACACCAATTACAAAGCAGAAAGAAAAGAACAAAGAAATTACTCAGGGTGTTTGCGCAAAGTTGATTCATAGGTTTATAGAATTATTACCGACTAAATTGTTTTTAGGAAGGCAATTAGAGCCGTGGCCAGCTATAGCACATCAGTCTGCTGAGCTGGGAACTTGTTACAAAACCCGGCGGGGTTAAGGCACCAAGTTCTTGCCGGGTTCCCAGACTTGCACGAACCTCCCAACCCTCTCCACTTTCCTTCACCTTCTGGAAAAGTTATTTAAGACTTTAATTAAACCCTTAAAATGCGTGGCCACATGAGCGAAGTAAAGGAAGTGAGCTTGTTCATACGTAGTCTCGGCAAAAGTCTCCGTGGTAACTTTTAGTTTTTAATTCTTTAAATGCAGCAGCCATAACAGGCCATCGGGATTCTCTCTTCTCTCACTGGGATTTGGAAGCACATCACCAACAACCACCAAACTCTCACACCGTCTCTCCACTGACACGGACGGAGTATTTCCTATCAAAGCTGTTTTACCTGCTATAAAATGTAGGCTGATGAAGAAACAGCATTTGCTGTGGCTAGAGCCTTCCCAAAGGAAGTGTAGCCTCTGGGATGAATCACCCTGCAGGGCTGGGATTGAAAGTGGTCGCCTGGGCATCTGAACCTTATCGGGCAGCTTTTGCCATCTGTGGGTGTCACACACACCCAGGATGTCCAACTCTAAGAGGCAACATCAGAACTGCTCTGAGGCAGGGCTTAGGCAGGGTCGGTCCCCTTACCACCAGCAATGTCACCCTTCGAGCATGCACTGAACACCTCCTACATACTCAGCCCCATGCTAGGTGCTAGAAGTCCTCCGTGCAGGAATTATAAATCCAAGTTTACAGATGAGGCAGCTAAGATGAGGGCTAGTAGGTGGCTGACCAAAGCTCACACATCTAGAAAGAGGCCGAGCTGCGCTGGAAACTTCAAATTCCTGCACCTCACTCACCGCCCCTCCTCAGGCCCCCAGCTGCCTGGACAGTCCAGCAAGCAGAGCAAGGCAGGCAGGATGCTGGACAGAGCTCTGCAATCTCATCTACCTGTGCAGTGGGCAGCCAGGTAACCGGCCACTGGTGCTGAGAAACCTCCCGGGGGAAAGGGCAGTTTGTTTTATCCCAAATTTCTGACATACTGACTCAGCTTCTCACTTCCCTTGTGCCGCCCAGAGCCTGGGAAACCTGATTTTACCTGCTGGGGGGAACCCAGAGCAAAGCTGAGAGAAGGTTCAGGCTCACCTACATTCACCCTGGGGCACACCTGTGGGAGGCAGGGTCACCAGGGTGGCCTCCAGTCAAGGGACAACCTCAAAGATGCCTCCAGCCTGGGTGGGAGGAATTCACACATGTTTAAACAGTCTGTGTTTTACACATATTATACATAATACATAGCACACTTCGTATACTTAAAGATACATATTCTTGTATTCTAAGCCCCTGACATACGAACAAACTCAGGGTTGAATTTGTCATATTCACACTCCCCAAGCCGGGGCTGGAAACATCCCCTCTGGGGATCTTACAAACCCCTGTCCCTCATGCTGCTGTGGCCCCCACCCTGGAGTCAATGACAACCCACTGGTAACAATAAAGGGTGATAGATGCCACCACGTGCCCACAATTTATAGAACATCATTCCACGTTTGGTGGAAATAAGTCACTGAGAGAAACTGAGGAACACCGTAAATCCACTTACTCATCAACTGTCTGTTCATTGGACATCTCTGTGCCAAGGTCAGACTTATAGTGGTGCAAGCCAAGGTCCAGCACAGCCACCTCCCCATCCCCCAAAGCCCATATTGGAGACAAAGGATACGGGACAATTTCTCCAAACTTACAAGGCAACACAGCACCTTGAGCCTGCATGACTGTGCAGGTGTTGGGTGTACCCGTCCAGCACAACTGCCTAGGAGGCACTGCCCTCGGGAGGGGGGAGCCCTAATGGTCAGCTTGCAGACCCAGGGAAACCTCTGCTCAGCATTCAGATCCCAGAGCCACTGGGAATTTTGAACTTGTTACCAAATAATTAAAACTCTCTTTACTGCCAGTAGAGCCACTTCCCAAACCCGCTGATACAATAATAAATGATTTTAGTTAAAATACATCTGAAGGGCAAGAAAATCAGACCTGACCATTTCCCAACCTTTCTGATATCCCCATAAATTCACTGCAGGCACTGAGGGGAAGCCAGCTCTCCTCTTCCCACGCCCTACCCCATGAAAAACAAGTGGGTATTAGAATTCACTGGAACACCAGGAATATCTGTGCATCCCCTAATACCTTTGAAAGTGAGTCACGATAGCCACCTAACTCCTTTCGACATGTGGAGTCTCCAAATCACATCTGAGCAAACACAAGCTCCGTCCATGGGTACCAAACAGGAGACTAACCCCCAAGAGTCCCCAGTCTGCAGCCAAGAGCGTTCAAACAACCACCCTAGCACCTCTCTTTCTGCGGAAGGGGGAAAGCCGCAGTGATGCATTTCTGTCACTTTGATACCCTTAATGGGACTAAAGGGTTCCCTGTAAAATCTTGACTGCCCAGGGCAACCAGGATGGAAGGGGAAGGCAGGTCCAAATTGGTTTCTGCACCTGCCCCATCCTTCAGCTTCAAGAAGAGATAATAGATAGGAGATAAAGGCACAGCTTCCTCCCCAAACGGTGGAAACTGCCTGGGAACATTAAAATTCTTTTTCATGCCAGAGGTTTGGGCAACTGTCTTGACAAGGCTGTGAAGCAGACGATCTTCTTTCCATTATACAGACAGCCAAGAGGAAGCTCAGGAGAGATTCCACACTTGCCCCCAACCTGAAGGTTTTCTAAGCCTGTATCTTGACCACCGCCTGAAGTCTCCTACAAGTCTGCCACCCACCTGTCCCTTTCCCTCCCTCATCAAATGCACAGGACATGTTTACTCAGTGCATGTGGGGGCACCATGAAGAAAGCCAACATGGTCCCCAAACTCTTGGTGCTTGGTGATTAATTGGAGGGAAAACGGGAATGTCACAACTGATTACACAAATATTTAATGACTTCTGTGACAGGTATGACAGGAGAAAGCCATGGGCCACTCACAGATTCCAAATAGAAGGACCAGGCTGGGGCGGCCTGACAGAGGCTTTGAAGGGGCCACTGTGTGTTTTCTGTCAGTCCCCTGTGTCCTCGTGGGAAGGGCGGCTCTCAGAGGGCAGGGCGTCGTCCATGTTGTTCCCTGAAGCTGCACAGCACCTGGAACAACTCAGCAAGTCAGCAGGGGCACGACAAAGGCTGCCGAATGCTGGAGGATGCTGTGCATCAGGTTTGCACGAAGGTGGAGACAGAAACCCGGCTCCTCAAGCAGCCTGGCAAGGCACCTGTGCTCTGGGGAGATGCTTCTAGTGAACGTCAGCCAGTGTTTTGTCCAAGTGGGGCGGCCCTCACTGCTTGCTCTGAGAGGTGACTAATTCCTCAGTGTTTTTCCCTAGGGAATGGTCCAACATGGGCTTATAGTGTGAAATACCACTGCAGTGGTGAGTCTTACAAAGAAAACTCTGGAGTTCAGGGGGTAGGTGTGATGGGAAGAAAGCCTGGGAGCATGGGGTATAAGGTCAGGGAGATTGGGTTTGAATCCCAACTGAGGATCAGTTCCTGGCTGTGTGTCCTTGAGCAAGTATCTTACCCTCTCTGATCCCACTTTTGCATCTGCAAAGTGGTGACGGCACTAGCTCTCTCACAAAGTTGTTTTAAAGGTTGAGAAAAATGCGCCACTAGTACCTGGCACATAATAATCTCTCCACATCCGACTAGGAAAAGGAACAGAAGCAGAAATCCACCAGCCACCCTGGGAACAGTAGACAGAAGCTGTTTCTGAAGTTCTGGGAAGGTCGAGGGATGCCCCAAGATTTTCTGGGCCCACCCCAGGGGGCTGAAGCACCCCACCCCATTGTCAAGTCACTGTGGAATTTTTTTTTTCCCAGCCTGGTGACAAACACCTCTGCCAGTGCCTGACTAGACCCTGACGAGACCCCTGAGGTGTCAGGGTTTGGTTTTGTACTGTCACCCAAGGGGAAAATGGGGTTGACTGCCAGCACTCGGCGTTGTCATGGCTGCAGAAAATGTGCAAACCCCCCCCTCCTCGGGGAGAAGGCAGGGCAGGAGTACTCAGAGAGTGCAGCTGAAGACAGGGCCTCACTCACCTCACTGCGCCTGTGACGGGAAGGGTGGCCCTTTATTCTGATGGTTTGCCCCCTACCTACATTCACTTGTGAAAAATTTAAACCAGGAATTAAAATTTAAAAATTTTCCCAGACTGAAAGCCTCAAACCATCACAAGTTTCTAGGCTTTCTGCATCTGGTTGACTTATGAAATGGACCCAGTGGAGTGCCTGGATGTCAAGGTGGTGTGGACCTCCTGGTCCCACATGTGCCTTATACCCCCCTCTCCCAGCCTGTCCACTGAAGCTGGCAGTGGATTAAGGGAATACCACTATTAGGCCCTAAGAGACCATGTGGGACCCTCTGGGCTAGAGGCAGTGGGGGGGGGGGCGGGGAGGCTGTCAGCTAGGTCTTGGTGGATCTGGCAAACTCAAGGAATATTACACAAATATTTAATTACTTCCACATTCAAGGTCATGGTCCCCAGATGGGCCTGGGGATTCCAGCATCCCTGACCAGTCCCGGCATGAAGAATCCTTTTTCTGGTGCAGGCCTTCTCATCCACCAGTGACCTAGAGAGTGACCAGTGGGGAGCTGGGCAGAATGGACAAGTCTAATATGCCCCCACTAATGTCACTGTCCTCCCAAGAACACAGTTGTGCCAGACACCAGGCCACATAAGATGGGAATGCACTCTGAATGTTCATGACACCCTCAGCACAGAAGCTACTGTTACTCCACTTCACAGTCATGCCAGGGGACAGCCAAAGGGGACACAACCAAGAAGTTTTGGAACCTCCCCCCCCTCTAGCCCAAGCTTGGTCACACTCTTAACCCAAAGCGGGGCAGCTCACTCTGTGGGACAGCTTGAAAGGTTTTCTTATACCTCTTGGTGAGAGGGGAAGAAAAGGAATTGGCAGCACTTAAAACCTAGGAGTTTTACAGCAGAATCGAGCCATTTGGGTCCCCTGGAATGGGAAGATCTAGGCCCACATGGCAACAGCCAGCTGAGCTGCAGCAGTAGCCCCTTTAAAGAGGACTCGCACCCCCATTCCCAGGAGCCCACCTCGAGAGGACTGCGTCTGCTGGCACAGTGGTGCCATCCTTGCTGCTTCTTGGGGCACACAAAGAGCAGGCGTGCCAGCTGCACGGCTCCCCACACGTGCCCCAACCATGCACGCGTTACACAACACCTTCCCAAAAGCAAAAAATGAGCCCTCAGCTCCATTCTCCTCCTCTCAGCATGCGTCCCCGTGCACAGAGCCCAAGGCTGGCGACGGTACAGCCTCCGAAATCCAATTTGTAAGAGCTCCTTGTCTTTGGGCAGGATCCCAGACACTGAGTGCCTGCAAACTTTGTCTTTGGGAGATAATACCTGAACAGAGCCACGTGGACCCTCCCTCAGCCCTACCCTTAGCATCCTTCTCAAACATTTTCATACTTTCAAACTAGTGACCAAACCATAAACGTATCAATATCCTAGGTCTGGGCTGGGACAAGAGAAGAGGTGGTGGCAGGTGTCTGGGGCATCTGAGCCCGTGGCTCCAGGGCTATCTGGAGGCAGGTGTATCCCACATCTGCACTGAGAGGCCCTGTGTCCCCAGGAAAAGCATGTCCTGAGCAAAAGCACCTTGCTGTGGGCCTTTCAGCCTCCACCTGACCTCCTGGACAGCCTCCTTCTCTGGGGCAGCAGCACACACCACCTCTCCTCCTTCTCTTTCGAAAGGAGGGAGCACACCTTTGCTCAACTTAGGGGAAGAATGTGCACTTTCCCCCTTTTCTTCTTCTTACCTGTCCAGGAATTTTACCCACTCCCAGCCCAAAGAGAAGCTGGCAGGAAGGGCAGACTGGGATAGCAGCTGTGTGTGCATGTATACGTGTGTGTGCGCCCACACCGGTGCAGTTACTTGATCTGCATCTTAACAATTGCTAAACTTGCCCTGACTCTGGGTCACGCTGAGCAACCTAGCTGGGCTAACCCAGACCTCCTGGGAAGCGGTGCCCAACTGCCTGACCATGGAGTCCGGTCATCTAACTCCACTGGCTTGTTGCACCACAACCCAGACATCAGAAACCCTGAGGGTGAGAAGTCCCAGCTTGGACGGCCCACAGGGGAACAGAGAGGGTGTCAGACATCTATATTTGAATCTGAATCCTGAAACGTCAGCTTTCCCAGATTCCAGAGTCTCTACTCTTTATAAATGCAAATCCAAGGTGAAAACTGGAAACTTCATCTGAGATGGAGGCCCAATCTTCCCTCCCTGGCACATGACAGGCGCTCAAAGGCTAAGCAGATGAGTAACAGAAGCTAACATGCAGTGTGGGCCCCACATCGGGCCTTCCTGGAGACTGATTTTTGAAGGGAATTAAAGGTTCATCATCTGGCAACCCGGGGCCTTCAAACCACTAGTTGATTAAACAGTGGTTCTCAGCCAGGGGCACTTGATGACGTCTGGAGATACATTCGTGGTTGTCACAACTCAGGGAGGGTATTGGCAGCTAGTGGAGAGGCCTGGGATGCTGCTACATCCTAAGGTGTACAGGACAGCTGGCCTCTCCCTCCTAACAAAGAATGACATGGCCCAGAACATCACAATGCCAAGGCTGAGATACCCTAGATCTCAGCAAGTGTCATATGGGAACAAACATGTGCCAGACAAACCCATAGAAAACTGGGTGTCCTGCGACTTTCTAATGTTTTGGAATATTTGTTGGGAGCAGATTGGGAAAGAGGAATCAGGCTCAGTGACACCAGTCAGCCAGTGGCAGTATCTCTGTGCCACAGCAGATACTGCCAGAGGGGGGTCTAGGGCAGAAGCACCTGCCAAGGCCCTCAGGACACCTGCTACAGGGGCTGACAGCACCACCGTGTAGTCTGTCCCCAGAGCACGTATAGCATTGCTCTGCATACCTGCCCCCCAGAGTTTAAAGCAGAAGCTGGAGGAGAAAGACTGGGGGTAAATTCTGAGATGCAGCAGAACTGAAAGCAGGTCAACTAGAGTGCCAGGAGGCCGGCGTGCCAGGAGTCCTTTCCTAAAAAGTAGCCCCAGCAAGATCCCACTGTTACCTCTGCTGGGCCCTCACTTATGCTGGATGCTTTTAACCCCACAACCCTGGCTTTTCAAAAGAAAGGTGCATTTTCCCATGGAGGATGTGTGTTTGGGGAATAGAAAGCACCCCTTAGCCCATGACTTGGAAAAAGATAAGGCCCCAAAAGTGTCTTTTGAAGTCGAGCCTGAGACTCTGAGCAGATCGGCTCCACTCCACACACCTAGGTGCAAAGGGGTGCTGTTGGTTTCTTCCAGGCCCAAGTTTAAGGTGGACCTGTTTGGGGGACCCACCTTCTAAACTCAAGGAGCACCATGTGTGGTCCAGGAGAAACAACCCTGGCCTAGGGGTACCATGCATTAGGCAGTCAGATAACGCTTTCTGCCTCCAGTTTCCCCGTGTGTAAACCAAAAGCTTGGACTCCAAGCTTGCCAAGGCTCCTCCTGGGACTGAAGACTGGACAACTGAAGACCACACAGAGGAACTGGCCCCAGATGGCAGGGCACCAGGTTCAGCCTGGAGACCTCCAGCCAGACTTTAGAGCAGAGAGACCGTATCTTTAAAGATTGTAGAATTTTTTATTGCAGATATCATGGTCTCATTTTTCAGATGAGGAAAGTGAGCCCAAGGAGGCTTAAGGAACCTGGCAAGGTCAATCTCCTGTTGCAGAAAGAAAGTGCATTATAGGGAAAGAGCTGTGTGGACATGGTCCCAGGCCCACCTCCAAAGCCTCTGCAAAGCTCTCCAGGCAGGTAACTCCCAACAACATGCATGAGGGGAAACACCCGGGCTGTCACCAGTAGTTTCTTTCCTTTCTTCCTTTTTTTCCGGCCCTCCTTCCTTCCTATCTTTTGGTGTAAAGAAATTGCAGGAAACACCAGACCTTAAGGCTTCCTCACCTCAGTCTTCAAGGGAAACTGATTAACACATGCAACAAATTGTTACATTATACTTTCATTTCTAAGACTGGTTCCCTTCCTGCCTTGTGGCTTTCCTCCAGTGAGTAGGGGGCTGTCTATACAAAGCTTGGAACTAACTGGGGCACCCAGGGGCCAGCTGGAACTGGCCAACATTCCAGCCACTAACCTTAAGGATCCCACTCAAATGCCATCAGTGGGGAAGTGCACAGGGCAAAGGCAAGGAATTTGGCAAGAGGCCTTGGTGTCAGCCAAAACATCATTAAAGGCTGATTAGCCCAAGAGGGGACAGAAATATGAATGATGCCTTAGAAACAAAGTCCTGAGCATAAAGAGAGGACAAGAGCAGAATGTTCCACTGTGCTCAGCCCTGGGCATAATGGTGACACAACAATGTGCACCCCCTGGGCAGGAGGTCCCCTAGGGCAGCTTTACAGAGTGGAAGGCACTGGGGGTACTGAAGCAGCAACCCGCCCGTCCCGCAGCAGTGAGAATCTCCAAACATGTGTGAACATATTTTAATAATATCCTCCTGCATTTCATTGGCCTCCTAAGTTCACAAAGGGCCTTTGGGAAGGCAAGTCAATTCCGCAAACTCTGGCTCTGGGCAGGTTTTCCTGGCACCTCCCTGGTCTGGCACAGGGCAGTTGGGGTGGGGTGGGGAGAAGTGAGGGAGAGAGCTCGTGAACGGGAGGGAGCGCCTGGAAGTGGCTGGAAGGACCTACCACCAAAGCCAGGCCACCCTGATTATTTTACCTCCTGTACTTCACCCAAGAGGCTCAGGGGCCACAAACTGTGGCAGTCGCCTGTGGAAACTGGCTTAGGAGTCACCCAGCAACTGCCCTCATTCGGTGGTGGCTGCCTATGGTCCTGCCCCCAGCTGGAGGAAGGTTGGCCTGAGCAGGGAAAGGCTCTGTGCCCCTTCACCTGGGGTGCTGTGGGGCAAGGATAGAGAAATGAAAGGTCCCAAATAAGGCAGGCTGGAGAGGGTGCAGGCTAGAAGCCAGAATCCAGGGAGTGGTGGTTCAATCCTCTACCCAAGCAAATGTCCATCTGAGTGAGCTGTGTATGAACTTACTTATCCCAACTTTTGGTCCCAACTTTTGGATATGCAGGGCACAGATGTCAGCCATGAGGTTCAAAACCCCACTTCCCACCGTTGGTCCACTGTCCCTTTTCAAGGGAAGGCAGTCCCAAGCACAAACGGCCCCAAACTTTGACTCATCTGTAACCACTGTCCCAGCCAGACTGAACCAAGCTGTCCAGACAGAGGCTATTTATAGGTGCGTCCGGGACACAGACACTGGCACAATGACACACACACGCTCAGGATCCACGCTGAGCCAGACACCAGCGCTGCACCCTGGATTGATTCAGACACCTGGACACAAATGGTCTCCACACCCGGGCAAACCCAGGCCAGACCCCCAGAGAGGTGCACACCCTCAGGAGTGGCCCCGAACCCGGACCCAGGGAGAGACACTGCGACGCAGAAGACCCAGAGGCACACACTCCCGGGAAGACACTCAGACCCAGACAGAGCCACGCAGACACGAACACTACACAGACGCACGAAAATCCACTCACAGAGACCGCGACGCAGCGCGCAAACACTCCAGACACACACACCCGGAGCCCCAGACACCTCGCAGACCAGACAGCGTCTCACACGCCCCACCCCCCGCCCAAAGTTGATAAAGAGTCGGCCTAATTGCTCCACGGCGACTGCCCCTTGGGGAAATAAAATTGAAACTTCATGGATCCGCTCGCCTCGGCCCTTCCCCGCCCTGCGCAGCCTCTGGGCCCAGGGTCCGAGTCTAGGCGGGCGGGGCGCGGGCAGCGGGGGCCGTGCCAGGCTCGCAGCGCCGCGGGACAAAGCCGGGCCGGCCGCCAGCTGCCGCGAGCCGGGAGGGCGCGCCCGGGGCGCGGCGGCCGCAGCCGGAGTGTAGGGCGTTTGGCCCGAAGGGGCGCGCACAGCCGGGGTCCCCGCCCGCAGTTGCGCCCAGACACCGGGTCCGAATCCGACAGGGTCCCCGGGGAGGGGGGCGTGGGGTCACTCACTGATCTCCATGCTCTGGAACAAAGAGCGTTTGCAGTTGCACGTGCAGGAGACATTGGGCTGCCCAGCGGCGGCGGCGGCGGTGCTGTTGAACCCCATCAAGCGGTGCATGGACGGCGCGGCGGCGCGGCACGGGACGCTAGGGGCGCGGGGACGGCCGGGGGGGGCTCCGGCCGGCGCCCGGAGCTCGGGCCCCGCATGCAGGAGGCGCGCGGCGGGGGAGGCGCGCCCCGGCTCTCCGGGCTCGGGTCGCAGCCAAGTTCCCGAGGTGCCGCGGGGCTCAGTGCGCCGGGCCTCGCTCCTCTGCGCCCCCCGGCCTCCCCTCGGCTGCCCCGGGGGCGTCGGCAGTGCCAACGGGTGGCGTCCGGAAAATGGGCTGGCAGCGGGGCGCGCGCTGCCGCCGGGCTGAGCCTCCGCCGCTAGCTTCCCTAGCCGAGCGCCTCCGCCGCCGCCGCCTCCTCCTCATTCAAGTCCAAGGAGATCGGGTTTCGCTCCGAGACCGCGGTCGGAGGCAGGCAGACGGTCTGACGTCAGCGCTAGACGGGGCTGCCAGTTCCCACCGCGCGGGGGCCGAGGAGGGGGCGCGCGCTGCGCCAATCCCCGCCGAGGTTCCCCCGCACCCCCTCCCGGTCTGGGAGGCGGGGTGACGGTAAACGGGGCGGGCTCTTAAAGGGCCAGAGCCAAGCGGCCGGCGTAGACCCGAGACCAGCGCTACGGAGGAGGGGCGCTGTGTCCCCTCCCCAGCGAGGGTCAACTCAGACCGTTAGTCCCGCACAAGCTTGGGCTGCGGGAGGAGGGCTCGGTCTCAGCCCCACCCTGGCGTGTTGCCAGTGCTCGCAACCCCTGCCTGCGCCCCGGGGTCCTTGACCCAAGCTTTGGGGGTTAGCGTATCTAAGGAGCAGGAGGGTCCTGGGGGCTCAGGGAAAGGAAATTGGAGAACGGGGAAGGAAGCCCCCAAAATCAATCACCCATTGCCTGATTTCAATGGAGACTCTCCGCCCTCGGTTCTGCTGCAGCACGCGGCTCCCAGCCCACCGAGCCCTGAGTGCACTTTAACCCGAATCCAAGGAGGTCGACTTGGCAAGACTGGAACTCGCATAGACACGCCCGGGAGCCGTTGTCATGTAAATAGAGGTCCTTGACTAGTGTATTGTGGCCGCCCCACCCGGCGGGGCCCGGGGCGAATCCACACCCTTTGTCTGCTGCCCGAGGGGCCACCGGCTTGGAAGGGACTCAACTCCGGAGTTCGAAAGAGGCGGGGGCGGGGAGAGGGTACTTTTATTTCATTAAGTTTTAATTACACGAGTGCTACAGGAACACATTCTCCTGATCTCAAAAGTATTAAAATATTACATAAGGGACCTCCCCTCGCTGGCCCAACTCCAGCTCTCAAGAATTTGGTGTGTCGCCTCTCAGACCCATTCCTGTAGCTCCGCTCACTTAACAAGCACCTACGGAGTGCCTGCCGTGTGCCAGAAACTTTCCAAATATTAACTCAGTCTAACACCAGCTCGGCGAGGCAGAATATTATCATCCCCATTTTCTAGACCAGCTGGCCGGGAAGTCGCCTGCTAAGGTGGCACAAGGGCGCAGCGCGAGTTCCAACCTGGGTCCCTGGCTATCTGCTTCCCTTTCCCCACAAATTACTATCTTTAAATACCCACATATTTTTGTAATGCCTGGAGGGTCAGTCATGAGCTGGGACTTTTGGGTATTCACAGCAAAAAGAAAAGCTTTTAAAATTTTTGTTTTCTTTTTGGTAGATTGGACAGAAGAGGAAAAGCAGGGATTTGGGAAGTGAGGGGGGAGGGGGGCTCATGTCTAGACCAAAGAATTAATTCTGCAGAACCCAAAGCCAGCGCTGGACATAGGCTGGTTTTCTCCCTGCACTAACGCAGTGACGCCTCCAGAGCTCTCCTAGGAAGGTGGGGACACTTTCTGGAGGGTTCAGGCTCAGGGATGGTTGGCTGGTCCTGTTTTTGTTGGGGAACCTCAGATTGTTCAACCCAGTTCAAAGGCAGTGACCAGCATTTGGGAGAAGCTCCCTCTTAGAGCCACAGGCCGCCCTGGGTCCAAACCAGGACCAGGAAGGGGACAGCGCCCAGGGCCCACTGTGGATGTAGACAGCACTGCTGCTGTGAGCAGGACATTCTCAGCCCTTGCTTTAAGCAAGGGGCAGTGTTTCTGGCAGGTCTTTTAACAGGAAAGATCTTGCTGTAATGTGGCCTCTGCAGCTTGGGAGAAAAGCTGGGGGGAGAAGGGTATCCCCTGAGGGATATTGAAAATGTTGGCTGGGTCTGGAGATGCCCGAGGGCCTCATTCATTTCCTAGGCCAAAGGAGACGACCATCACTGCCCCTCCTTTCAGCCATTGCTTCATTCATCTAATCAACAGACTTTCACTAAGCTGAAGCCCAGTGCAGGGGATCTAGCAATGCCAGACACAGCCCTGCCCTCCAGGAAGTCTCCTGCTAGAAATCTGGCTAGTCTGACAGGGAGAAATCACACTCTGATTGTTTTGGAAATGAGGCAGCATTTCACAACCCGGGGGTGAACCAGCAGCAGGTGAAAATAACCAGTTAATTCAGTTGATTAGAAAAAAACAAATCTACCTACAGCACTTGACCTCCCATTGATCTGTCTGGGACAACAGCAACGGCTGTGTGACCCCACTGTGCTGATGGTGCCACCAGGGCTTGGCTTAGTGGTCTCAGCCTCAGTTCCCAAGTTGGCTCTGCTTGAAGACTTAATGCAGGTGTCAGGCCTGTGGGACACAAGGATGAATGGACACAGGGGTGTGATGTCAGACCAGCTACAATCAAGTTCACAACTTGCTGATTCTATGCAGGATGTTAGGGGCTAAGGGAGAGGGAATGAATGCTGGGGGCACCACTGCTAGGCAAGCCTGAGGCCCAGGGAGGAAGGCCACAAGTCAGGTAAAGAGATTTCCTTCGTTCATTCAACAAATACTGTGCTGGCTACTGGGCACAGGGCTGTGAAGGAGACAAACTCCTTGTACCTCTTGCACTGGGGGCTGAGAGGGACTGTGGACACATGTGCAAGCCCAGAGCTCATGGAGGTCAGGGGCAATGAGACTGCCAGGTGGGTGCAATGGGGAGGCCCTCCTTAGGAGGTGGCATGTCATTCAACCTGTGTCTACTGAGCACCAACAGTGACTGGGCACAACCCCTGCCCTTCTGGGGCTCATGTGTTCACAGGTGAGGCAGACGACATGTGTGCAAACATACGAGTCCAACTGATAATTTCGAAGAGGAACAAGACCTGGAAAAATACAAAGGGAGAGAGAGGTTTGGAGGGGACTAGAGCCCATGCACGGTAGGCATGCAACTTCCAGTGAAGGGGAGCGCCCCAGGATGTGAGGGGGGTGTGGACAGCAGGTGCTAAGACCAGAGCCAATGGGAGAAGAGAAACTAAAGGATCCTCATAGTCCCCAGAAGTCTGACATTTGGGGTGCATTTCCCAACCTGGCTATGGTCACAGCTTGTGAAACGGGTGTGTGAAATACTTAGGTTGTGAAATGGGCGGCTGCAGCCACTCCAGACAGTGTGTGCTGTCTGCCGACTGTGGGTTGAGTCTGCTGCAGAGGATATCAAAAGGTCTTGTCTGAACCATCAAGAGGCTTTGCTTCTGACAGCTTCAGGGTTATGGGATACACACACACCCCCACCCCCAGCTTGGAGGGGCCTTGGGCTTGGCTTAATTCTCTTCTGTTACCATCTTGAAATGCATAATAACTAATAATTCTTGAACAAGGGCCTCCAAGTCCTGTAGTGGGTCCTGTTCAGATTTCAGCCCTGTGCTGGCAGCCAGTTATGGCCATTGGTGGCTTTGGGCTAGGGCTGGGGGTGGCAGGCAAAGTCCTGACCATGCCCACTGGCGGAGGGCAGCTAGGCACTTTGGAAAACGCCTGGCTGAGCCAGCAAAGGGACTGATTGCAGAGTGGGACACAGGGACAAGGCAAGGAGGGCCTCCCCAGAGCCAGCTTCTGTCCCTCCTCCTGCTGTCCCTGAGCCTGCCCCACAGGCAGAAGCAGCCTCAAGTAGAAGCAGCCTCAAGCAGTTTAGCCATCTCTCCACCCAACTTAGCACCTTTGCAAACTGTGTCCAGCTGAGTCATCCCCCCACCCCCAAGTCCTTACTATGGTTCATTCAGGCTGTCAACTTTCCCAAACCCCAAACCATCTTTGGACTTCTTTTTTTTTTTTTTTTTTTTTGGTCTTATTTTAATTTTAAACACTAATAAGGGCTGATTTTTATTGGGCACTGTGCATGTGCCAGGCCCTGTTCTAACCACTTCATATTCTTCCATTTAATCACTCAACAAATATGCACTGGGATTCTACAGTGAGCCAGAATTTAGGTCATTAGATCCCCACAACAGCCCTCTGAGGTCCAAGCTAATATTATTACCATTTGACAGGTGAGGACACTGAAGCTTGGGGACACTACATGTGAGGTGGAGCTGGGATGTGGCATCTTCTGCACTCTCCCTCCTTCTTGCCACCTGTGCCTGAGTCCTGCCTAGCTGGGCCCACTGGACTCAGGTAACGCTATCCCCTTTGGGTCCCTGAGATCCCCCATTTTGCCTATTGCTAAGTAGTTTTTGTTTGTAAAACCTCATCTCCAGAAATGAAAGGCAGCTAACTTCTGCAGAGGTCTGAAGCTGGAGGCTGGGTGGTGAAAGAGGCCTCTCCAGCCACCTGCTCCACCATCCCCCATGGGTGACCTCAGCAGGTAGCTTCACCTCCCTGAACCTGCATCTGTTCACCACTCAGCAAGGGCAGGAACAGCAAGAAGAGGAAGAGGGCCAAGGCCTCAGCAAAGTGACCAGTGGCACTGGAACCCATGTGTCTGTGAGGTCATGATGGCCATTTGATTGGTAGCTCTGGGACAGGCCAGTCTGGCTAATTCTGTGACGCTTCTAGAGGCTGGTTGGGGTCCAGCATGCGGAGAGGGTGCAGCAGGCTTCCGCCAGTAAGTGCTTGGGTACTATCTGTCCACATGAGCATACAGCCTTCATTCCTTCCTAGCAATTCTTCCTTCCTTGCTCACTTGGTCCTTCCATATCCAAGTATGTTCTTCCCACCAGGGATCCGGAAGCCAGTAACCAGGGTGCACACCTGCCGAGAAAAGAAAGTACTTGGCCAGTACCCAAACCAGAACCAGAAGTCTCAACCACAAAGATGTGTGTGTGTGGTCTGTATTGTAGGTTTTGGGGAGGCATGTTGTGCATATGTAGGTTTTGGGGAGGCATGCCCATGCTGTGTGTGAGGGGGTGTGTTTGTGTGCTGTGTGTGTGTTTGTAGTCCTTGTTATAGGTTTGATGTTGCATGCTGTGTTATGTCTATGTGTGGGGTGTATATGTGAGTACTTGTGCTATGGGGGTATGTGTGTGTGTGTACATGCAGATGTGTGCTTAGGGGTGACATAGGCATGTAGCTGCTGGACAAATGTTGCATGGTTGAGCTCTCACAACAGTGAGCCAAAGAAGCTCCGCTAAACTGGCTAGAGATGATACGTACCGTCCACCCCAGGGGGTCCTCACATTCTCCTCTCCTGCCTGGTTTTTCATTTCCAACAGAGGGGGGTCTTTGGGTATCTGCTTACTATATAGACCTTTCTACCATAGGTTGAGCCTGAGAGGAGTTTGGAAGATTCCAGATGTTCAACTCATGTCTGAAATAGTTTCAGAAAGAACTGTCTGTCATTCAAGCTGATTTCATGTACCAGAAATACCCAAGCAAAAATGTTCTGTGTCTCTGTTGTCATGAACGACACGCTTCACTGTTGTTAGGCGTAATTAATAATGTAAAACTGCACTTCTCCCTGGCATGAAAGGCATTTGGGCGGGGCTGGGCCCTGGCACTCTGCTGCTAGGTATGAGAGGAGTAGGTCAGAGGGCTGGCATGAGAGAAACCAGTACTGCCAAGTGTCAAATGCTGCACCAGCCTTGGGGACTCACAGTGACTGTAGCCAGTCAGCTCTACCTTCACAGAGCTTACTCGCTGGGGCCCATCTATTCACCAGTCTGTTCCCCGACCCTAAAATCTGCATGCCCAAAACTGAGCTCACACATCCAACTGGGTGACCTTGTCTGGAACAATTAATTAACTACTCTGCACTTTAGTTCCTATTTATTTATTTTATTTAGAGATTGAGTCTCACTTTGTTGCCCTTGTGGAATGCTATGGCGTCATAGCTCACAATAACCTCAAATTCCTGGGCTCAAGCAATCCTCTTGCCTCAGCCTCCTGAGTAGCAGGGATTACAGGTGCCCACCACGACACCCAACTAGTTTTTCTATTTTTAGTAGAGATGGTGTTTCTTGCTCAGGCTGGTTTTGAACTCCTGAGCTCAGTTGATCCACCCACCTCGGCCTCCCAGTGTGCTAGGATTATAGGCATGGGCCACCATGCCTGCCTGGTTCCCTCACCTTTAAAATGGAGCTAAAAGTCTGGGCACCCCATAGCTTAGTGGGTTCAAACCTAGCCCAGGCTTCCTAAACAAAAAATGACCGGGCATTGTGGCAGGTGCCTATAGTGCCAGCTACTAGGGAGGATAAGCTCAAGAGTTTGAGGTTGCTGTGATCTGTGATGCCATGGCATTCTACTGAGGGTGACAAAGTGAGACTCTGTCTTAAAATAAGATAAAACAAAATAGATATCAGAAAGGTACCTACAAAAAGCCTTTGGAGAAATTAAATGGGAAACTCACATGGGGAGCTCAGCACAGGGGCTGCAGGAAAAAGCTGGTGTACAAAGTTAATTACACTAGTTCCCCTTTATCAGTGGCTTGCTTTCTGTGGTTTCAGTTACCCATGGCTAACCATGGTCCAAAAATAGGTGAGTACCACACAGTAAGACAGACAGAGACAGTGAAAGAGACAGCACATTCACATAACTTTTATTATAGCATGTCGTTACCATTGTTTTATTTTATCGTTAGTTGTTAATCTCTTACTGTGTCTAATCTATCGATTAGACTTTAATATAAGTATATATGTACAGGTAAAAGCAGTGTATATACAGGCCATAAGTTCGTGTGCAATTTAAAATAGTGTATAATTTAAAATTGCACAAGATCTTTATGGTCACCCTATCTTAACAGGATTCCGTATATCCGAGTTTTTAGGCATCCACTGGGGTCTTAGAAATGTCTCCCCCATGCGTAGGAGGGGCCTAGTGGAGTCTTAACTACTGCAGACTCGGGGGGCTCCCAGCCTCATACAAAATACAAAGGAACCTTACATTCCCCTTTTTCCCTTTTGAGAACTTAACCTGAATTGTAATTTTTAATAGAATTGCGAGTTGCTTTGTTCAATGTCTCTTGTCCCAGCTGGACTGTGCCCTGCATGTCCCCAGTGTCTGGTTCTAGGAACACAAGCTCAGATGTTCTCAAGTTCTCCAGAACACTAGGCAGGCAGGGTTAGAATTCAGAGGAATGGGGCACTCTGCTGCCCCCAAGGTAAAAGAGCATGGCACCAGGAGCACACTTTCCACCCTCAGCTGTGTCTCTGTGCCAGGGTTGCAGATACCATCCATCTGGCTGCACCGAACAGGCGAATGTGTCCTCAGATATGGGATTTGGGGATGGGTGTCCCATAGCCAGCTTCAAAGGCAGTAACATTGGGTTTGCATCTCTGACAGCCGCCTGGGCTGTACCCTGTAACCACAGCTCAAATGCCCAACTGCTCTGTTTAAGTGTTCAATAATCATTCCCTGGATGAAGGTAAAATGATTTTTCAGTGTTGGCTGGGCCCTTAAAGTATGTGTATCCTTACCCAGTACCTCCATTTCTACCACTTTAGAGAACTGACCAAGTTTTAAGGGTAAGGATGCTGATCCTATTTTCATTTGTAAAAGCCAAAGTGCAATGAAATTTTAAAAAATGAGGGAGATGGTTAAATAAAAGTTAAAAATAATGCAACTGTTCAAATCATGTTTTATTTAATGATATAGAAAAAGTCCTGTATAAAGTAAATTTCAAAATAGACCGCTAAATTTCAAAATAGAACTGATCCCAACTTCGTACAAATAAAATTATTAAAGGACTGAATGCTACACGCCGAAATGTTAACAGTAGTCTGCTTTGTGTAATGAAGTAAGTGAAAACTTTTCTCTTACATTGTTTGCTGTATTTTCTACAATAAACGTTGATTTTACGTTTTTTCAAAAGCTACTGAAGCGCCTCTTCTGTCTTCTCCTACGGCTCCTTTAACACCAGACAAGACAGCTAAGGGGCGGGAGAGGCAGACCCGACTGACGTCATGGGAAGCCCGAAATGACACAGAGGACGGACCAATCCCAAGTTCGGATTCTAGAAGAAGCCAGTTCTATTGGACGCAAGTGCTGGCAGCTTCAGCCAATGATGGAAGAGGGGCAGGGGCCCGGCGGCTGCGTGGGTTTTAAATCCACGTGGTGGCGGTAGGGAGGGCGGGGCCGGCGCTTAAAGGTCCCGGGCCTAGGGCCGGCGGGAGCTGCAAGTGAGTCTCGGGGCGCGCGTTCTGTTCCCCGAAGGGTGTGTGCAGGTCTTAGGCAAGTTACTGAGCCTCGCTGAGCCTGTCTGTGCACATCCATCCATTCATTCGGCAGGCATTTACTGAGCATCTACTACGTGCCAGACTTGCGGGCTCTGTGACCCTCTGCAGGTGCTCAGTGCTACCCACCGCGCCCTTCCCTGCTCTTCTGTTACATGGTTGCTCTCCTATTTCTTCCACAAGGCTCAGGGCAGAGGTATCCTTGTGCTTCCAGAGTTCATACTCCGTGTAGACTTGTTGAATAATTATTGCAAAGACCAGTTCTTAACACATAGGAAGGGTTTGGTAAGGGGCACTGTGTATGCATTATGGAACAATAGTTAGCTAGGATTAAATATATAAGATGTTCTGGGCATCTTAACTTGTATTATCTACTTTAATAGTCACAGAATTACGAGTCCTGTTTAATTTAATATTCACAAAAAAGAGATTTGGTACTATTATTGCTCCCATTTTGCAGATGTGGAAACGAAGGCAGAGGGAGGCTGAGTCACTTTTTGAGGCCCTGCGGCTAGGAGGTAGTGGGAGTCGATTCACAGCTAGGTTCGTCTGCTTCCAGGGCCCTTGCTCTTAATGACTGTACTATCCCAATATTTATTCAGTTCTCAGCCTTCTTTTTCTAAGAAAATTCTCCTAAATTGGGTCTGTAATATTGGGAAGAGAAGAGAAGGAGTAGGCATCTGGCCATCAGACACAGCTGAGTGAGCTGGGGTCCTGCCCTCCGCTGCGCGTCCCAGCTATGCTGGGCCACAGTGGTCAGGAAGGAGGCAATATTGCTCCATCAGCAGGCCGCCTGCATGCCAGGAACTATGCTGGGCATGACAAACCCACCCCTGCCCTCATGGGACTGGCAGTCAAAACCACCCCCCACTGGCTGGGACCTGTGTGCAGCCTGCACAAGGCTTTATGGTTTTGGCTACATGATGTCGGATATTTTCTAAACTGTGAGTTGCCACAGTCACCAATTCCCCCTGCTATTCACCTGTCTAGCTTTATTCATGTGTCCTGTCAGCTTCTGAATGCCTCTAAGCCACTTTGTCCCCTGGTCTACCCTTGAAAGGATCCCCTAGGAGGGGCCCAGCTGCACCTCTGCAGCTGCTGAGAAGTGATCACTCCCTGTTCTTTGCTTTGCCTCCTGTTTATGTTTGGAATCCTAGAACCTTTCACTGCTTCCCAGGGCTAAAAGCCCTTCCATCTTCCCCTCATGTTGTCCAAGCCTGTGGCTAGAATATTTGAGAAGTGGCGAATGCTGTCTCTGAGTTATTCAAGCTTGGCTCCAAGTCCCAGCATTGCTGCTAACTCACCGGGTAATGCTGGGCAAGCTGATAGAACCTGCCGAGCCTCAGTTTTTCTTTTGCAAAATGGAGGTGCTAATAGTTCTCTCTTCCTTGGGTTACTGTGAGAAGTAAGAGGATGTAGGTTATTAAATGCTTGGCACACAGCAGGTGTCTTTCTTTGGGAGGCAGCTCTTCCTTACATCAAGTCGAGGTCTGTCTGTTTTTATAACTTCCGTGACTTCCTGCTCCTGGTAGCATAAATGTGCTTCTCTTTCCATAAAACAGTCTTTCAGAAACAGAGTGCCTATCTATCCACGCTTCCTGTTTAAGACCCACTGTGTGGTTTGTGGAGTCCAATACAAACTAAAAATGCAGGGCTCCTTGTTCAAAAATAATTAAGAATTTCAAGATGCTGAGGCTATTTTCCAGCTGAGCCCAGGGAAGGCCACCTGTGGGTGTGGGCTCTGTTTCTGTCCTACCACCGTCCACGTGGCTGCAGACTCTCCCTCCTCCACTGCTTCTTTTTTTTTTTTAATTGTGATAAAACATACATTGAGTGTAAAGTGCTCAGATGCAAACTACAGCACCATGACTTTTTACGTTGACTACACCTAGGTAACCACCACCCACCCGCCTTAGGTAAAGAACAGTCCGTCAAAAGTTCCCAGTTCCTGCCTGCCCTGTTGCAGAGGTAACCACAAGTCTGGCTTTCTGTTACTGTAGATTCTTGACTTTCTATAAACAGAATCGCACTGTACTTGTTCTTTTGTGTCCAACTGTTTCACTCACTAGTTAGCCTGATCAGCTGTTTGTTCATTTTGTAGCATTCCTTCCTGTGACTAGACCTTGATCTGTTCACTCTCCTGTCAATGGGCATTTGGGTTGTTCCCAGTTGTTGGCTGCTCCTGGTGAGGCTGCTGTGAACAATATCACGCCTGTTTTTTGGCGGGCTCACTGTACACTTTGCCAGGAGTAGGAATGCTGGGTCCTGGATGAGCTTATATTCAGCTTTAAAGGATATTGCTGAACAGTCTTCCTAGGTGGTTGTACCAACATACACCCCCAAGAGCATGTGTCTGAGGCTTCCTGGTATTTCACACTCTCACCAAAACTTGATCTGCCACTTTTACTGATGGTAGCCATTCTGGTCAGTGTCACTCTTGATTTTTATAACCAACCTAAGGAATCTGGTCACTGAGACTTGAATTTGCTGCTCCTTAGTGACCACCTTCGAGAGCTTCTCAGACCCTGGACCTTTACCCACCTGCTCATTGGTGCCCCTCCCCCTTCGGGCTGGTTGCAAGTTTGACAGCCTTGGGTTCTCTGACCTCATCTGCGTCAGAGAGATGAGTTAGTGGGAACCCCAGTGCATGGAGAGGCCCCTGGGCTTTCTCATGGACAAGTCCTTCCTAGTGTATGAACCTTTCACTCATCCCTCTCCAACTGAGCACGGGACAGGAAGTTGTCTGCTCTTAATAATGTCACATGCTCTATTTAAAAGCAATTTTGGGAAGGAGAAGAGGGAACAGAACAGATAATTGGCCATGTTAAAGTTACACAGTGATTGTAGGTTGCAGCCTAATGCCTGAGCGATTAAAATATGAAAAAATGCATCTCAATGATAATAATAATAATACCTCTAACCCTAATGGCACAGTCACTGCAGGGAGGCCCTGTGCTGGGGGCTTTGTACCTGGAGAGGTTCAATGTCAACTGCCCAGCAACCCCAGGAGGTTGGCATGGTCATCCCATTTTACAGATAAAGAAATTGCAACCTCTGAGCCTCAGTCTCCTCATCTGTAAAGTGAGAGGGAGGCCAGGGAGGTTTGGCGCACGCAGAGGAGGTGGTCACGTGAGGGCAGAGCCAGAGCTTGGAATCATGTGGCCACATGCTGAGGAGCCCTAGCAGACCCCCCAAAGCTGGGAGAGGCAGGAAGGACCCTTCCCTGGGTCTTTGCAGGGCATGTGGCCTCACTGATACTTTCATTTCCATCCTATGATTCTGATTTTGACCATCTTAGCCTCCAGAACGAGAGTATAAATTTGTTGTTTTAAGCCACGCAGTCTGTGGGCATTGGCTATAGCAGCCCCAGGAAACAAATGCCGAAGTTTTGGAAATGCTTTTGTTGATGTTTAGAGCACAGAGGTCCCCGTGTCAGCACCCTGTACCCTCAGTGGCCCATTTGGGCCACGGTGCTTCAGCCCCAATTTGGGGAATGGTGAGGGAGGTACAGGGGCAAACCTCAAATGCCTGGTCCCTGCCTTGACTGGCTTAAAACAGCACAAATTTATCCTCTCCCAGTTCAGGAGGCCCAGAGTTCCAATTCAGGATGTCACGGAGTTGACTCCTCTTGGGGCTCTGGCTGAGATCAACACACTTTTCTCCTGGCTCCTGGCGGGGCCAGGTCCCTTCCTCGGCTGTGTGTACTTCACTGTAGTCTCTGCCTCTGTCTGTACATGGCCTCCTTCCTTCTCTCGGGGTGTCTCTGTGTCATCATGTGGCCTTTTTTAAGAATATTGGATTTACAGCCCACTCAAATCCAGGAAGACCCGTCTTAATAAACGTCATCTAAAAGATCCCAGGACTAAATAGGGTCCCATTTGGACCCTCCAGACGTGAATTTGGGGTCATGACACCAAGAGTGTTGACTCCTGGCTGTCCCCAGTTTCTGGGAGGGGGCTGTGTCACAGAGCAGGCGTGCTTTCAGTCCAGGGCTCCCTTTCCCAGGAAAGCTATCACTGAATCAGTGGCACGCTCATTGCTTCTCAGAATCTAGGACACGCAGTGGAAGCTTTCTTTGAACAATGCCAGGATAGCCTCAATGGCCACTGCAGTCTTACTGTTCACTCCTTCAGTGTGTGGCCCCTGACCATCTGGTGACGTCTAAACCTAGACTGTCCCTGCCCTCAGAAAGCATGTGGTCCGGGGAGTAAAACAGGCCCCTGACCTGTCACTCATTCCTCTGAGAGCAGAAGTCGTCAGGAAAACAGACAAAAACAAAAAAACGCCCACTGCAGAGGGGATTATAAATCTTACCCCTTTTTCCTCACTCAAAACCTGACAAAGCGATTTGAAATTCCAAACCTGTTGACGGTACCAGAAGATCACCTTTCTCCCACTGAAAGCCCAATCAGGGTTGGCTCAGGTTAGTCTGGGCAACAGACAAGGCCTCCTTTCAGTGCGGTGCCTCCAGGCAAGCCCGGAGGAGAGAGCCAGCCTTCAGAGAGACAGTTGCCGCCCTGGGATTCCTCTCCTGACATTTTGGGCCAGGTCTACAGCCCTCGTCCTGGGTGCTCAGGCTACTGTGGTGACCCTGCCGCTGGCAGGCTCATTTCCTCCTGCTTCCTCTGCTGGGAGCCCACAGCCACAGGGGCCCACATGGGGCACGCTGTCTCCCACCCGGCCTTTGTACTTGCTGCTCCTGCTGCCTGGCCTGGTCTCGTCATTCAGGGCTCAGCCCAAAGGTTGCCTTCTCCTGGAAGCCTTCCTCCCGCTCCTGTTATGTTCTGCTGCCTCTGCCCCTCCTGCCCTTTTCTTTCCTTTGGGTCACCAGGAAGAACCTAGATTTAGTGTGAGCGTCTGTCTGCTTGTTGGCCACCTTTGTCTCACTGAGCTAGATGCCCTGTAAAGACCAGGACCCGCCTGCCTCCTCTCCAGTGTGGCCCCAGCTTCCAGCCCCACAGAGCAGGCTCTATGAGAGGCTGACAATCAGATGTCCCCACGAAGAGGGACACTGGCCTCCAGCCAGGGGGGCCTGTCCAGTCTGCTGTGGTCTCCAGCTGTGGCGGGTCATTATATCCCCAGTTTATAGCACCATTTGCTTTGGCCCCTTTTGGTGGCATCTCAGGGTTCAAAGTGACCAGGTCAGCCAGTGTGTGGAGATTGGAACAGCTCTCCAAGGTCAGCAGGGCTGCATGTGCCTTTGTGGCAGGGAACAAGTCCCCAGCTAGAAGAGGGGCTTCCACACCTAGGATCTGGCCAAGGCCAGGCTGCTTTCTTGGGCTGATATTCGGAAGCCCGTCTTGGTACTGCCAGGGCATGTAGAAAGGGCTCCCTGTGTTCCCCAATAGGTCCAGTTCCTTTCGGGGACTATCTCAGAAGTCACTCGTGTCAGCCCACATGGACGGCGTGTGGCCCGGTGCTCATGGCCAAGGACAGCCTGTGACTCTAGCCTTGGGTCTGAAGGTGTTTGACCAAATGGACTTGGGAGGGAGGGAGAGAGAAGGGCAGATGGCGTCCATGAATGTCGGGACATGGTGGGAAAGAGTGGAGTCTGCAGTTGGCCGGGTTGACGTCATAACCACCACAGTGACAGTGGCACGTCCAGTCTGCATTCTCGCCATGCTGAGCGCTGCTGTCAGGCCTTCACCTGGGTTACTTCTCATAGTTCATACAGGAACCCTGGGAGGTAGGCCTCATCATTATCCCCATCTGCCTGACCAGGAGAGGGTAAGTCACTTGTGTAGTTGGTGAAGTCAGGATTGGAATCCAGGTTGTCAGATTTTAAAACTGAAGGTTTTACCCGTTAATGGAAAAACTTGGATTTGGAATTAGAAGACCCAGCTGGGAGGGGAGGAAAATGATGGGAATGGTAGCAGTAATAACAACAGAGATGGTAATGGCCCGGATATGGGAACAGCCACCTGCAGACGGCCCCTGAGCCGGCTGTGTTTACAGCATTAGCTACATTGTTTTCACTCACCCGACTAGCAGCTTCCTGAGGCCGCTGGGCCCCCCCTGGCTGTGTGGAAGGTATTGGTTGTTGTTTGTTGACTCGCTGAGCAGCCAGGAGCTGGTTACTTTTATTTCCAGTTTTCAGGTCAGAGCCTGGAGGCTCAGAGAAGCCGGTGTGCCCAGTGACTGCCCAGCTCAGGGCAGGGGACCACCTCTGGTCTGGGGTGACATTTCCGTCAGGTCACTGTGAAATTAGGCTAATGGGAAGATGTTGTACATTTTCTGCAAAGATAATTAATGTAACCTGAGTCAAAACTAAATATGGGAAAGTATAGCCAAGTCCAGCCACAACTGCCCGTCTTTGTACGGCCTGGCACCTAAAAGTGGCATTTACCACTTTCAAATAGTTGGAAAAAAAACTTAATAATGTTCTATGATATATGAAAACCAAATACAGTTCAAAGTTTTGTGCTTATACGGTTTTATTGGAATGCACACCTGGCCATTGGTCATGGGTTGTCTGTGGTGACTTTCGAGCTACAGTGGCAGAGATGACTAGTGACAGAGACCCCAGCCCACAAAGCCTAAAATATTTACTCTCTAGCCCTTTAAGAAAAGATTGACAGACCCCTGGTCTAGACCAACAGTCTCATCTTGGGCTGCACTGAGGAATGGAAGCCTCCTAGATTCAAACTTAATTGGTCAAGGGTGCAGCCTAAACCGGGAGGTAGGAAGAGCTCCTAGAAAATTCTGATGGGCACCTGAGGCCGAGGGCACCATGCCGGGTGCTGGCTATGGGTTAGGACTCCTCTTGTTGCTGTCAGGGCATCAGAGCCCCATGATGAGACCAGCTCCAAACTAGAGAGCCAGGAGCCCACACTTGTGGGTCAGGAGGGAGCAGAGACGGGGGAGTGGACAGGGAGAAAGCACAGGCCTGGCTGGTGGTCATCTTTCTCCCTGGGCTCCAGCCAGGTGGGCATGGAGAGTGCAGGTGCAGGACGTGCCTCCTGTGCCTCCAGCAGCATTTCTGCGTGTCTGGGTGACTCGTTTCCATGTGCTGGACACTGACTCTCCGTGCCTGCCTATTCTGGTGGTTTTAGAAGCAGCTCCCAGGTATCAGACACTGTCCATGCCCAGCACCTCTGTGTCACCCTGCAAGGACGAGGGGCAGTGTTTTCTTTTCTGAACAGACATGGTGACTCTTCTGAGGCGTGAGGAGGTTTAGTAATGTGCTTACAGCTGCCCAGTCACTGCCAGGCCAGGATTTGAATCCAGAGCCCTCGGGCTCTGGAGTCTACTTTCTATGCTCTCTTGCCAACGAGAAGACTCCGGAATGAAGCACACCCCTCCCCAGGGAGCCCAGGGCGTCTGGCTTTTAAAATGGCGGCAAACGTCCTGCAGCTTCTTTCTCACAAATCTTTTATTTTTGGCCTGAGACAGCTAATGCGTGGCCAACGTATCCAAGGAAACCAGGATGCTTGGAGCAAGCTGTACCAAATCTCCATGCTAAAACCATCAGACGGCTAATTTGGGCCTCTCTAGCTATTTATTTAATTATTTTTAGATCCCTGTGTATCATTTTACACACTTTCCTGACACAGGCAGCCATCGGACACAGGTGTGCAGGGCCTTAGCCCATGTGCCTGACCCAGTGTGTGCTCTCCCTGCGCCTCATCTGAGACCTTCCTGGGCCCACGGGTGAGGCATGATCTGCCCCAGGCTCCCTCTGCTGCCTCCTCTCACCCCACCGCCAACGGCAGATCCTGGATTTCAAGCCCTAAGGTCCGGCTCTACGTCACAGCCCCAATGTTGGCATTTGGGGCCGGGTGACTCTTGGCTCCTCTCTCTGTTTAGCCGCATCGCTGGCCTCGACCTCCCAGGAGCCATGGCAGTCTCCCCACCCCCAGGTGTGACAACCAAAACTGTCTCCAGATGTCCCCATGTGTCTGCTGGGGTGATGGCCGCCTGATATAGCACAAGATACTCCATTATATACTAATTTCAGATAAATGATGAATCTTTTTGTGAGTCTAAGTATGTCCCAAATATATAGACAACATAAAAATGTCCTGTGCAATATTTGGGACATGCTTATACTAAAGAATGATTCATTGTTTATTGAAATTCAAGTTTAACTGGGTGTCCTGTATGTTTATTTGCTAAATCTGCCCATTCTAATCAGGTGGCAAAATACCTCTCCGTCTGGGAACTGCTGTTCTGAGGTCTGGGTTCTTCACGATGATGCCTCAGTAACCTCCCCATAAATGAGTCTGATGTCAGCGCTGACCTTGTCGGGTGCCCAGGCAGGCGGGGCAGCGTGTGGCCGTGCTCAGCAGCACCTGCTCTGTGTCCACTCCAGGACCCACTCCGGGGCCTCTGGGATGCAAGTTGGGTCCCCACTCACCCTCCTGTGTGTAACTGACTACTCCACTGAGAAACAGACAAGCATAGTCCTGAGGATGGGCCGTGGTGGTCTGGGCCCCGCAATCTAAGCATGTGTTTGCGAAAACCCATTTTCTCAGGGGGAGCCAGCGCCATCACACAGTGTAGTGTCCCTTGTGCCCAGCCTGGTGCTAAGCACCAGAGGACAGTGGTGCCCAGACACAGACCTGGGCCCTGCCTTCAGGGGCTGGTGGGGAGATGGACAGTCTTTGCAAGGAGGGCAGTGGACGAAGCTGAGATGAAGGGCCCCACCTCTCCGCCCCGTCTGGCTCCATGAGGACCCTCTTTCCCTCTCCCCACAACATCCCATCAAATTGGCAAATCCCAGAGTTCTACCTCTGTTGTTAAATAGCTTTATTGCGACATCGTCGAGCATAATAAACTGTGCATATTTACGGTGTACAATCTGGCGAGTTTTGACCCATGTGCACATGTGATGCCATCATCGTGATCGAGATGCTGAACGTCCCTGTCACCCGCGGTGATCTCTCTCTCCCGTCCCCTCTCCCTAAGCAACCACTGATCTTCTCTGTCACTATAAATGACTTCGTATTTCCTAGAGTTTCATATATAAATGGCATTATACAGTATGTACTTTTTTGGGTCTGGCTTCTTTCCTGAACATAATTATCTTGAGGTTTGTGCATGTTATTGTGTGTATCAGTGGTTCATAGCTTTTTTTTTTCCGAGCAGTGTTCTGCTGTGTGGCTGTGCCCCAGCAGGTTTACCCACCTGCTGTTAGTTCTACCTCTCTCCTTACCCTGCAATTATTTACTGCAGTGCGACACACACAGAAAGGTACCGTGGAGCGTAGGTGACCAGACGAGTGAATTCTCACAAGAACACCCCCTATGTGTAACGAGAACATGACCAGCACCCCAGAAGCCCCTTCCATCCACAGGTAACCCCCACTCTGCTTTCTTACAGGCAGACGTGCTGTTTAAGACCCTATCAAGCTGGTGGTTCTTGAGCTTCATGGGAATGGACCCCGCAGCTCACTCTTTTTCGAGCTTCTTTGGCTCAATGTTCTGACTGTGAAATTTACCCTGGTGACGTGTCCCGCTGCGCGTTCCTCCCCCTTCACTGTGGAGTGCCGTTCCGTTGTGTGAGCTCACCACAGTTTGTTCACTTCTCCTGCCGCTGGACATTTGGGCCATTTCCAGCATCTGGCCATTATGAGTGAGGCTCCTGTGAACGTGTCATGTGTATTTTTTGTGCAACTATCTTTTCATTTCTGTTGGGCCCAGAATGGAGTCGCCAGGTCCCATGGTGTGCAGGGGTCAGTTTTATTACATCTTTTAAAACTCCTCCTCAAGGGCCTGGCACTGTGGCTCACGCCTATAATCCCCTCGCTCTAGGAGGATGAGGCGGGTAGACTGCAGGAGCTCAGGAGTTCTAGACCAGCCCGAACAAGAGCCAAACCCTGTCTCTGCTAAAAGCAGAAAAATTAGCTGAAGTCATAGTGAGTACCTGTAGCCCCAGCTACTCAGGAGGTTGAGGCAGGAGGAGTCCTTGAGCCCAGGAGTTTGAGGCTGCAGTGAGCCACCAGGACGCCATAGCACTCTAGCCTGGGCAACAGTGTGACACTCTTATCTTTAAAAAATAAATAAATAAATAATACACTCCCATCAAGCCGATTCACTCTCCAGCTCCTGCCACCAGCTTTGCCCAAGGTTGCCATTGACACCATGGTGACTCCGAAAGCCTTTGAACAGGTCCCTGTCTACTCTCTTCCCCTCCACATAGAAGCCAGGGTGAGGGTGCAAAATGGCAAGCTGGGTATGTCAGTACCCCACTCCCCCACCCCACCCCTACCCTAGTCAGCTCCTCCCGGTAGAGACCTTCGGGCTGGCCCCCAGTAGGTGCTCAGCTAGTGTTTGTTGGCTGACCCAGGATTTACGCCATACTCTACAGACTCTGCTGGGCCAGCTCTCACAATAATCTTCAGAGAGGTAAGTGCTAGTGACATGAGCAAGGTTTTCAGGTGAAGAAACTGCATTGTGAACAGCTTAAGTGACTTGTTCGAGGCCACAGATCTTTTGGCTTTTTTGTAAATGGCAAACCAGGATTCACACCCAGGCAGACAGGAGAGCTCCAGACCCAATACCCTCAGGGCTTTGTCCCTATTTAGATGAAGTTCTGCTTGTGGCAAAGGGGACTTGATACCTTGGATTGAGCTCAGAACATCTTTGGCCCTTGGGACATGTCCATTCTAGAACAGGTTCTGTGTTTGAATTTTGTATAACCACAGGTCCTTTGAGAGGAGTCCAGCAGCATTGTGCTAAGTCCCATGAAAAGCCACCCCCTACTCCTAAGAGGGAGTTTTCAAGATTCTAGCTCCTGCCACCATCCTGGGTGCACTGCTCCCTCTGCCCTGGCAGTCCTGCAGCAGGGAAGCTTGTTATGACACAGAGAGGCCTGTTCTGGGCTGAGCACCCTCTCCCCACTCACCTGCATGCCAGTCTCCTCCCTTCAGGCTGACTCCATCCCCTGAACAGCTGTGTTGGGCACCAGTATCGCCCCATAGTCCAGAAGCAATCACTGAGGCATTACAACATCAACTTGGTGATCCAAGGCCACATGGCTGGAAGAAGGATGGAAACAGAACCCCCACCACGAACCCCCGACATCAGAGTTGGAACTCATCCTTTATTTATCAGTGAGCACCTCTGATGTGCCAACATTGTGTTGGAAACTGGAGATAGAGCAGTGAATGAAAGAACCAAAAGTCTTCCTCAAGGAGCTGGCATTCTGGAGCGGCAGAAAGTAAGTGCGAAGGTTCCTCCCCAACGACTTGAGCTTGGTGCGACAGACACTCCCACAGGCAGGCAGAGCAGACGTGTGACTCACAGACCAGACAGGCGGTAAGAACAACAGAAGCCTAGGACCCCTGGCAAGCTGGTGCCTCAAGGCTCAAGAAAGCTGCTGGGAGCCATGGAGTCTTGTCTACATCTGCCTTGCCTGACACTATGGCTGAGGGCCCCATGAAGCACCTTGCCCTGGATTTTTTACCCCAAGTTCCACTGGGATTGCTGAACTCATGCATCACTGGACATCCCCATCTAGGAGGATAAAATAGAGTAAGGTGGAAGTGATGGTGTGTCCCTTCCAAGACTCAAGTCACAAAAGGCATGGGGGCTTCTGCCTTGCTCTCTTGGGTCACATGCTCTAGGAAAGCCAGATGATGTCTTGCAAGAATATTGAAATACCCCTATGAAGAAGTCCACATGGCAAGGAACTGATGCCTGCTACCAATGGCCGCACAGGTGGGTCAC
This sequence comes from Galagoides demidoff, assembly GCA_963574575.1. NCBI lineage: Eukaryota > Metazoa > Chordata > Mammalia > Primates > Galagidae > Galagoides > Galagoides demidoff. The sequence continues at coordinate 84,506 of CAUYQV010141883.1, forward strand.
CCTGGAGGCAGATCCTCCCTCCTGGTCAAGCCCTGGCTGCCATCTCAACCATAACTCCAGGTGAGCCTCGGAGCCAGCACCACCCAGCTAAGCCACTCTGAGTTCCTGGCCCACAAAACCGTGAGATAACAGGTGTTTGTTGGTTTAAGCTGCTGTACCCAATGTGCCAAGTCATTTTAATGTATATCTAGGTAATAGAACTGTCATGAGAAGAGACAGAGAGTAATCAAGTAATTGTCACCTGGAGAGCTTGTTAAAGCACAAACCCCCCGGGGTTTAGTAGAATCGGGAGGGGAGTTGGGGGGGTGGGAGGGTCCTGCTTCTCCTTTGCACCTAGTCTCCATAACTAGGCTATGCCGCCCACCCACCTGTCTCTCCATGCTCTCTCCTCCCTCCCCTCTAAGGTACTTCCGGGCCTCACAAAGTGGGGGAACATCTCGAAAACTTTTCTGGTTTGGTCTTGCCCAGCTCGACAGCCCACTATGGGGGAAGGGTAGAATAAATCGAGACGGCTTCACGTTCCAGAGCAGTGTAAGGCAGGGATATAAAAGGGTTTGATTTCTATCTGTGGACCTAGGAAGGTGCCTGGGATTTATCCTGCAGTACAAAAAGCAAGTTGCACATTTCTCAAAATGAAAATAGCGAAATTGTTTTTTACATCTTCATCCGCCCCCAATTATAAAAGCAATGCATGCTCAAGGCAAAAAATAGAGAAAACAGAAAAGTATAAGGAGAAAGAGAGTGGCAAGGATCCAGACTCCTACTGCCCAGAAACACTACTTTACCATTTCCATGCATTTTCCTCCAGCCTCATTCCTATGCATATTTGCACACATGGGTGTATATATATGTGTGTATATATATATATTTAAATTTATATTGAAGCAAAAATAGAATCACACTACGAATGCTGTTTAGTGGATCGCTTTTTTCCCACTTAACTATCACAGCTTTCCATGCTAATGAACATAGATGCCTCGTCCTCTTTCATGGCAACAGAGCCTTGGAGTATGGATGAAGCATCCTTTATCTGAGCGACGTCCTGTGGATGGACATTGGGTTGTTTCTGGTTTTTCCTCACTGTGTCAACAAGGCCACAGAGATCGTCCCTGTACATTGCCTGATCCCGTAGGTGGAATGGCGTGTGCACAGGTGGCAGTCTTCATGGTGACCCCACCGGTGGGTTCTAGAGCCAAGGGTGAGGGGAGAGGCTGGGCCCTTCTCTGCACCAACTGCTTTATCTGGGACTCCACATTCCTTAACCTGTTGGTGCCTTGGTCTCTTCATCTCTAAAATGGGCATAATAGCTGAATGCACCTCCTGGAGTTCCTGGGCGGAGTCAGTGAGCTGGAAAGTGCTTGGGACTCTTAGGACTGGGATCCAGTTTAGATTTCCTGTGGGGAAGATGCCTTGGGGGCCTCAGTGCCTACTGGGAAGTGAGAATTATGGTAATGTAATGGTGGCTAATTGCGTCTGAACCCCTGATTAACTCATCTCTTCCTTACACAAGTGAGGTGGGCTCTATTGTCCCATTTACAGACAAAGAAGCAGAGTATAGACAGGTCATTGTCAGGGCTTGGAGGAAGTGGGGCCAGGACCCAGATGCTGCGCTGTGAAGCCAGAGCCTCCATTTGCACCTTGATGCTGGGGGATAGGGAGGGAGGAGAAAGAATCCCAGGGGTCAGTGGAAGCAGATGCAAATTTTAGCTCTGCCTGTTATGGAAGGATGAATGTCGAGTAGGCTGGGTGAAGGTTCGCTGGGGGAGGAGGCTGATGACACACGAGCCGAAAAATAGGAATAATAATTGCAGATTGTAGTGCTATTCGGCAGGACAAGACCCCAGCGCTGAGACCAGAAAGACAAGAGGAAAAAAAGTCACTCTGGAAAGGAGCTGAGCTGCAGGGAGCACTGTGGCATGTGCAAGGGCCCCGGGGTCGGCAAGACCTTGGTAAGTTTGAGAAAATGGAAGGACACCTGAGCAAGGAGGAAATATGTGCTCTGAGTATCCTTGCTTGATTGGAGAGGAAACCGAGGCACAGGGAGATTACGTAGTTTGCAGCCACAGAGCGGTGCTTCCACTCAGACAGTCAGATGCCTGAGTCTCTGCCTGCTGAGTATTCAAGAGAAGCCAAAGTCCTGATTTTTATGTGAAATGTCCTGATGTTCCAATTTTGGCAACCAGTTAAAAAATAAAATCAACCATATGGGTATAGGACTACCTTTGTGGGCCACCTCCAGCCATGGGCTGTGACTTGGTGAGTTCTGATGTTACCCCTCAGATCTTTGCTCCTTCCCTAATAATGCACGTGGCACTCGCCCCTGTCTTGTAGGATTCTAAGTTGGTTATAGTTACTTGAGTGAGAGTTCTGGGAGGGGGGCTATGTCTGTCAGCCCAAGGATGAGTTTCTACTCATGAAATAGAGCTCCTGTTTCCTCACGCCTCACTCTGGCAGTAACCTTGTAGAGGTCACCTTTCTAGAATGGCCTCTGTCTTTCTCCAGAAAAATAATAGGGTAGGAAGAATTGATCCCATGATGTCCCTTTCAGCCTCTGGTTGGCCAAACCTCTGGTTCACGCATTTAAAACCCGAATTGCTAACCTTTGGGGCACCTCCCGTCACCCAGCATGTAGGGAGGATGAGACTCCCTGGCACAAGTGCCCAGGGATGTGGGCAGATCAAGTGTCATTTGAAAATTCAAACTTGGGAAACAACCTAAATGCCTACTGACAGGGGACTGAGTAAGTAACAGCACAAGTCACAGTGGGTGCTCACGAGCTGTTCCCAGGGTGGGGTTGGAACAGGGCTGGCTACTCCCTTGGGCCTGTTTTGCACATAAAGTTTTATTGGTGTGCAGCCACGCCCATTTGTTTACACACCGTCTGGAGCAGCCTTCAAGCCCTAATGCTGGGGGGAGGGGAATGGTTTTGCCACAGACCATGTGGGTGCAAAGTCAAAATATTTACTTTCTGACCCCTCCAGAAGAATTTGACTGATCCCCCGCCTACGTCAATAAACACTGTGGTGGCAGGTTCCCCACAACCTACCACTGTGGAAAGAAACCAGCAGGGGAGAGGGACGCAAAACAGCATGAATGGGACGAGTTCACTGTTGTAAAGAACACTGAGAGACACGTCACAGAACGTGCTCACAAATGTATTTTATAGGTGAACAAATGTCTGGCCCCGATCTGCTAATAATGTTACATCTGGAATTTCAGAGGGAATGGACTTTTTTGGCACCAGGTACCAAGCACAGTGCTGAATGCACAGACTTTCTCCCTCAGTTTTACAAGACTGCTACCTGTGTACAGGTGAGAAATGAAGGCACAGAGACGTGAACTCACTCGCCCCAGGTCACACAGCTTTCAAGTAGCAGAGCTGGGATGGGAACCCGGGCCTCGTTGACTACCCACTATGGCAGAGAAAGATAAACGCTTTTTACTTTACGAACCCGAACCTCTACATGGTTTGACAAGCGTGAAAAAACTAAAAACATGACGATCAATATAATTCCTATCACTCATCCTCTCTCCACGCCTCTCCCATCTCCTAGGGGGTTCTTACAAGCATGTGCCTCCTCAGAACTGCTCCAGTAACAGGTGAGGGGCTGCGAAGCAGCGGGGTGGGGGCAGATTCTGAGCCCCCCAGGGAGGACAGACTCCCTCTTCAATTGTGGAGGGCACTGTGCCGAGGGCAAATATTCACAGGAGAGCCAAGAGCTCACATATTCTGCCTCAATTTCCCAGGACACTGCATTTCATGAGTGTTATCAAATGGTAACATTTCATGTGCAAGTGGGGTGGGGGTTGTTGTTAATACTGATTTAACAATGCTAGAATGATTAAGCATGGCAGGCTTTTAAACAATGAGGTTCTTAAAAGGTGTTAATAACCTCTTAAGTGCCTTAATAATATTCTCACCTATCATAAACTGCTCCCAATTAGGCCTCTTCGCTTTTCTCTACCCAAGAAGTGAGTGAGGGGATGGGGGGATCTGCTGGAAGTCTGGATGGACGGAGTCTTCTGGAACAGAGGAGGAGCTGTGCCCAGTTTGGGAAAATTAAATAGAAAAGGCCAGGGACACGTACCTGTGCATTCTAACCCATTTCAGGTTGTTTAGAAAGAGGAACATGGTCATGGTCACACCAAGAAAGTGGCTCAGGGGTCCAGACCATTCCTCTGGTGGCTGCCTTGGGTGCTGGAACCCAGAGGCTCAGCACCATGGCTGTTGTGTTTGGACCTGGCTCTGCTCCGTGGTCCTGGTCTGCCTGTAGCAGTTCACCCCCACTCTGTGTGCAGGATGAGGACAAGATGTGGATATGAAGCTCATTGTTGGAAAGTTAGGAATTTCAAGCGGTGGCTCAATGCCTATAATCCCAGCACTTTGGGAGGCTGAAGCAGAAGGATTACTTGAGCTCAGGAGTTTGAGACCAGCCTGAGCAAGAGTGAGGCTTTGTCTCTACCAAAAAATAGAAAAATTAGCCAGTTTTTGTGGCAGGCACCTGTAGTCCCAGCTACTCGGGAGGCTGAGGCAGGAGGATCGCTTTAGCCCAGGAGTTTGAGGTTGCTGTGAGCTATGCTGATGCCAGAGCACTCTAGCCTGGGCAACAGAATAAGAGATGGTCTCAAAAAAAAAAAAAAAGGAATTTCAAGATGTTGGCAGCAGAGCATTAAACCAGATGTGGAGCCCTTCTGAGCCCGGGGTCCTGCGTGACTGTATGGGTTATGTGCCCATGAAGCTGATTTCTGTGTCCTTCGTTTCCTCATGTATAAAATGGACTTAGATATATATATGGAATTAAAATTTTTCTGATAGCCACATTAAAAAAAGTAAAAAGAGACAGATGAGGTTCATTTTAATAATAATTATCATGTTAAACTTAAAATATTCAAAATGTAATCAAATAAGAAATTATCAATGAGACATTTTATATTCTTTTTTTTCCCCATACCAAGCCATGGAAGCCTGGCAAGCATTTTACACTACAGCACGTCTTATTTCAGAACAGCCAGTTCCCAGGTGTTTGCTGGCTGCCTCATTGGACAGCGTAGGTCCAGATGAAGGGCCCCCCACTGTGTTTGGAACTCAGCAAGCGCTCATTAGCTTTAGAGGAGGGTCGATTTCCTTCTGTGCCAAGGGTGCACCTCAGGTGAGCCTGGCAGGTCCATTCTGGACTCCCTGAGATGATGGTTTGCCATGCATGGTGCCTGGCTGGGAGTCCATTGCTGTCATTGCAGTGGGACCCCTGCCTTGTGCATGCCAGTGGGTGAACTGGGCAAGTACCCATTTTCCACTCATGAGCTGCAGCAGACATGGAAGTCGTGTGGGCAGTATGTAGTCCTTGCTAGGAGAAGTCAGCTACTGTTGTTTTCTCTCTGCAACACCCTGGTCCCTCTGGAAATGCCTGGGACCCCCACCTGACAACAGAGGCAGTGACAGTATCCTGACTTCTCAGCCTTAGGGCCCTGGGAAGTGTCATTTTCTCTGTGTATTGACACTCCTAGAACCATCCCTGGTATGCAGTAGGCACTTAATAATCATTAAATTCTCTGGTATGCAGTAGGCACTTAATAATTGTTAAATAATTGGACCAATGGGTGCGTGTGTGAATAAGTGAATGCCTATTGAACAGAATAGACATTCTGTTTGGGGTTTGAAGCTCCCTGCTGGGGAGGGAGGGAGGGTCCCAGGGCACAGGTGTGGGTTTGAGACTCTGGGTAGGTGGGGACTCTGCTGCTCCTCATGCCCTCCTGTGCTGGGTCAAGGTCTCTGCTCCAGCAGGTCCCTTCAGACCACCTCCCAAGGCCCAGAGCCCCTCAGGCTCTGCCGCAGCTCCACCAAGGGGGTCTCGCCCTCCCAGGTGAGGCTCTGGGTAGACCAGGAGGCCCCACAATCCCGGAGGGGCCAGCAGCAGCCTGGCCTGTGAATGACCTTCCCCTCTCCCGCCCCAGGCAGGCCTGTTTACTCCTAATGCATTTGGATTTCCAGATGGGAATCATTTGAGCAATATTGCACTTTTATATCATCGGAGGGAAAAGATACAAAGGCAACGCTTCCCGTCCTGCCCTGCCCCTGAAGGTCTACGGGATGACAGCAGACCCCCGCTTCCCGCACTGCACCAGGGGCCACTGCAGGAAAGAGGGTGGAGGGGCAGAGCTCTGGGGAGGGTTGGGAGGGGCCTACTCCTCCCCCTGCTTCTGGGGAGGAAAAAGTGAATTTGGAAATGTTGGAAGCGGCTCCTCTGCCAGCCTCACGTGTGCCTTGGCTGTTTGCAATTTACTGTCACAGTTTGTGCCATATCTGGGTGCCACTTACATTATTACTTCACTTTTTCTTTGAGACAGCCTCCTTTACAATTTTCATAGCATTAAGAATATTTTTTTGTGGGCGGCACCTGTGGCTCAAAGGAGTAGGGTGCTGGCCCCATATGCTGGAGGTGGCAGGTTCCAACCCAGCCCCGGCCAAAAAAAAACTTAAACTATTTTTTTTTGTTATTGTCTTTATTTTTATTTAATTTCAAAATATTAAGTAGTACAAATATTTTGATACATGGATAGCGTTTATTAATATGCTTCAGTTAGGGCTATTATGGTGCCCTTCACCCAAATAATATAATACAAAATAAAATAATATGTAATTATATATATGCGTTACATGTGTATGTAATGTAAAATATAATTATGATGTTATACATATATATTTATCTTTAAAATTACATATAACGTAACACAGAATGTCTTACCCGTGGCCACCCTTGCTTCTTCCCCCGAGAAGCGTATTCTAGACATCATGTCATTTCATCCCTGAATATCAGTACCTGTCTCTAAAATGCTCAGCTTGCTTTAAAAACTTAGTTGCTTTTAAAAGTGAACTCTGTATCACTCTCTTAAAGGAAAAATCTCAGTAACTTGCCACAAACAGATTGAAATATAAACACAAAGTAAGTAGAATGTAGGCACGTGTCAGCCTGCTCTGTTGGCTAAAAGGGGACCCCAAGTGCTCAGGAATGTTGGGGACCAGCAACCACCCAGCTGAGCCTGTCTCCTTCTGCAGATAGAATGGGGAAGGTGGAAAGGGAATGGGAAGGGCAAACTCTTCTGTGTGGTTTTTCTCTGATGCCCGTCTGCCCCAGCGTTGGAGGCCAAGGGTAGCCAGGGTTAAGACCAGGCCCTGGGGAGATGGCACTGCTGAGGCGAGGCCTCCGGATTCAGACCCCAGCGGATTCCCCCCTGCTCCAGTGCAAGAACTCCTCAGCCCTGTTTCCTCATCAGCAGGACAGGGCGGGAACCCGGGGCACAAATACAATTGTAGCACAGTGTTGGAGACAGTGCCTGGTGTTACTTTTTTGAAATCGTCAGCAGCTAAGTCTGCTACTTTGATTTCTTCTGAAGCGTCCCCCTGAACAGTGGAGCTCGAGTTTTCTTTTCTCTCATCTTCCCCAGTGGGTAGGGGTAGGGGTGTCCCTGAAGGATGTGCCTCGATGCTCCCCCCTCCGTAGGCATTTGGCTTCTGAATTCCTGAAACTTTGTACCATGTTGGGGCTCTCACAATCGATCCTCTGGGCCCAGCCCACTAGTCGTGAGTCACCTCTGTCTGCTGGGGAAAACCAACCAGCCCAGAAAAAAATCCAGACTCCCATGGGCGTCCCCAGCTGCCTGCTGCTGGCATGAGCAGCGCCACCCGCCACCCCCGTCCCTGCCAGACAGTTGGGCAGCCTGCCAGGTCCGCGATTCACACCCGGGCGGCAGCAGACAGCCCCCACCGGGCTGAGCTCTGCCTGTGTGTGAGTGTGTGTGTGTGCACGCGAATGTGTGTGTGTGTGTGTGTGTGTGTGCGCGCGCGCGCGCGCACGTCTTGCTTTCTCTCCCCTCTCTTGGGCTGGGTTGTTTTGCTCTGGGCTGCAAATTCATTTTTAGATTCCGGCCTCCTCCCCCCACCGCACCATCTCCCGCTTCTATTCTTAGAAAGCAAACTGGGATGTGCTTGGGCTTCGCAGTGAAGTCAGACAGAAGTTTGCCCACGTGCTCTGGCTGCCTGAGATACGGAGTTAATTAAAAAGGAGGCTTTGAGCAGCAGGTTCACTGGCCGGAAGGACAGCCAGCCAGCGCTCTGTGCTGAGTCTGCAGGGGGTGGATGGACCCTCTTGTTGCCTTGTGTCCCCAGGCTTCTGGACAGGCTACCCTGCCTGGAATGGGTTAGGGTGACTGTGTGTATTAGTTCAATGTGAGCTCTTCTGGCAATTTGGGTGCTGAGAGATGCTAAATTAGATAATAAATTCTCAAGGGTTTGGGAGGAGACTTGCCTTCGGGACTCAGAGCTGGCAGACAGGTGCTGTCTGTGAGGGAAGATGACTTTTCTCAATTCCAGCCAGCAACACAGGGGAGGGCAGGCAGGGAGAAGGGACGGGGGAGAGGGGATAGGCAGAGGTGAAGCGAGAGAGATGAGAGGAGGGAAGAGACCTGAGGGAGACTGGGAGGTCTTCGGGAGAGAACGGACACCTGGAAGGAAAGATGGCCCAGGGACAGGGCCAATGCTGGGGTTGAGTGTGTTTGAAATCCCAGCTCTGTACTTTCCAAATGGGTGATCTCGGGCAAGACACTTGACCTTTCTGTGCCTTCATGAATTTGGGATGTGAATCATAATGAGTGATGATTATTAAGAAATCTAAATTTATTATTATCACAAAGGAGATAGATGCCCAGGGCAGGGGAAAGAAGAAAAACAGAAACAAGGACTTTTTGGTGTCTGTAGGCCACAGTTGCCTATTCAGCCTTGGCCCTGCCAAGCCCAGTGGTGCTGAATGGAGGAAAGAGGGGCATATCCTACCAGGATCGAATTCTCTCGCAGGAGAAGCAAGTGAGACCAAGAAGAGAAAGGCCCTTTTCTGGAGTTGATTCTCCATTGACTGAAGAAAAGACATCCTCCGAGGGCTCAGACGCCTCCTCCTCCAGGAAGACTGCCCTGACTGCCAGCTCCCTTTAGCTGCCTTCCGTGCTTCCCCTTTGCCCCTGTCAGGCAGCATGGTGATGCCTCTTACTTAAAATTGTGTGTTTTCCTCCCTAAACCATTTTTATAAGTATTGTACAAACACATTCTTGGTATAAAAAATTAAAAATTTCAGGAGCATGGGGAGTAAAGTGAGGAGGGGTCCCCCCTACCTCCTGTCCCCTTCCCGTGGTGCGGTGCCTGCCCTCCTGCCCTTTAGGACCGTGAGCAGCAGTGCGTTGGTGTGGATGCTCTGGCGTGCCATTTTATTTTGCAGATCCATGTGAGTGTGCTCTGCATACTGAGCAAAACCAATGAACTTCAACACAATGTCTTGGCATCTTTCCATGATGATGTGTATAACTTATTCTTTTATTTTTAATTTTACAAATATTTTTTCTGGAACCTCTATAGACACATAGTAAAAATCAACGTGCATAAGGATAAAATGGGAAAACGCAGTGATCTCAGCCGTGGTTTCCCTCTGCCTGCACCGGGGTCTTGGGCATCCCCCAGGAGTGGCCTGTGCCCACACACATTTGTCCCGTCTCTTCCACTTTCCTCTGCACATCTGAGTGGTCCCAAGACAGCACACACTGCTCGGCTGCTGGCTTATCTTCAGTTAACTTGAAGACGGTCAAAGCCGCGGAGATAAAAAGGTGGACCCCACTTTGATGCAATAATTGATTAAAAATTATTAACTCCTGCAGGCGGGCTGGATCACCTCAAAGGCAATCAGCCCCAACTGGCAAGTGGAGTATCTTTTTATACTGTTATTTTGCAGGATCAGCAAGCTAGCGCAATACAGAAGCGGATCATAGCAGTTAGAGCGGGGTTGCAAGGTGAGGGTGCATATTGATTCACACATCACAGGACACACATTACTTCATCATCATAAGATGGGGTGCATCATAAGGGGTTACACAATTCAGGGTGGGGGTACATGCTAACTTTAGATACATTAATAATGAGGGGTATTTGGTAAATTTCTGAGAACAGCTTGGGTCTTAAACCAACCTCAGCCCTTTCCACCCAGGGCTCACCCTGCCTCCCCTCCTTCCCTTATCTTCTTGAGCTTCTTCCCAGATCTTAACTTCTCCTCCGGGGGGTGGGGGGGTGGGGGGAGGCTGAGGCTAAAAGGCTTAGGAGAAGTTCTTTTTACGAATATATGGGCTTAAGTTCTTTTTCTTACTAGTCCTGGGGGTTAGGGGCTGGGGGCTCAGTTATTACAAACTCTGCATCTCAGGCCATCATTCCTTATCAGTCCGTCATCTGGCTGCCCATTCTTTTTGAAGGCTGTGTAGTATTCCACTGCACAGACGGGCCATACGTTAACACCTAGTGATGGGGGCAGAAACTTCAAAACCCATCACCAAATCCTCTGCCATTCCTCTCCTGGAGAGGTACAGTCTACAGGCCCTCCCTTGAAGCTGGGCGGGCTTGTGACTGCTTCAACCAACAGAGTATGGTAGAAATGATGCCCTCTGACTCCTTGGTTGTTTATAAGTGGCCACAGAGCTTCTGCCTTGTTTGCTTGGATTCTCTGAGGTGGCCTTGTTGTGAGGAAGCCCAAGCCGTGTGCAGAGTTCCCATGCAGCTATCTGGTCCCTGGTCCTAGCCGAGCCCAGCCTACAAGTTTCCCCAGCCCAGGCATCAACCCCATGCGTCAAGAATCCTCTAGAAGACTCTGGTTGTTTGAGTCATCTCAGCCGAGTCTCCAGATGCTGTGAAGCAGAGACAAGCAATTCCTGTTGTGCCATGTCTGAGTTTCTGACCCATAAAATTGCGAGCAAAATAAAATGTTTGTTTGAAGCTGCTAAGTTTGGAGTAATCTGTTACCCAGCAGTGAATAATCAGGACAGCCGGCTTTTGTGTGTCCTTGCCTACTTTATAGCCTGCCTTCTCTGTGATCCCTCTCAACGGGGATTATCTCATGGACTTTTTTTTTAAATTGAGGTGAAATTCACGTAATATAAAATTAACCACTTTCAAGCGAGGTATTCAGTAACACTTAGTGCATTCGCAGTGTGCAGCCACCGCCTCTGTCCAATCCAAACATCACATCACCGAAAAGGAAGCCCTGTTCCCATTGAGTGGTTGTTCCCGCTCTCCCACACGCCTGCCCCTGGCACCCACTTTGTAACTGTCTCTGTGATTTTGCCTGTTGGAGCATTTTCTGTCACAGGAATCGTGCATGACGTGGTCCCTCGTGCCCGGCTTCTTTCACCTGGCAGGATGATTCGGAGGTTCATCCAGGCTGTCGCAGGCGTCACTGTTTCATTTCGCCTGGTGGCAATGGATAACATTCCATCAGAGGGATATACCACGGTTTGTTTGCTCACCTGCTGATGGGCATTTGGGTTCTCTAGTCATTGTGAACAGCACTTTGAGCATCCGTACACGTGTATTTGTTTGAGTACCTTATTTGATTGTCTTGGGGATCTACTCAGGAGTTCTGTTGCTGGATCACATGGTGAGTCTATATTTTACTTTTTGAGACATCTCCAAACTGTTCTCCACCGTGGCCGAACCAGGTTACATTCCCACCAGCGATGGAGGAGATTTACAGTTTCGCTACATCGTCACCAACACTTGCTATTGTTCATTAAAAACAAAATTCCAGCCATCCTAGTGGGCGTGAACTGTGGTTTTGATTTGTATTTCCCTAACGACTCGAGCACGTCTGCACGTCTGCATATCTTCTTGGCCACTCACATACCGACTTTGCAGAGTTCGTTGATTTTTGTATCCCCAGTGCCTTCTCTGGGGCCTGGTATGTCCAGGGTGCTCCAGCTGACTCTGCTGAGAGCAGGAATAAACACTGGGCTCTACCCCGTACCGTTGTCCACACTGGGCTCCTCAGATGTGTTTTGTGGGCCAGTGGGGTGGCTCACACCTGTAATCCTCACACTCTGGGAGGACCAGGAAGATGGATTGTTTGAGCTCATGAGTTTGAGACCAGCCTGAGCAGGAGCAAGACCCTGCCTCTAAAAATGGTCTGGCTATGTGGCCGTGCCCGTGGTCCTGGCCACTTGGGAGGCTGAGGCAGGAGAATCGCTTGGGCCAGGAGTTTGTTGTGAGCTATGATGCCATGGCACTCTACCTAAGGTGACAAAGTGAGACTCTGTCTCAAAAAAAAAAAAAGGATGTGCTTTGTGCAGTGAAGTGGGACCCCTTCGATGTCCTAGACTCTGTGATGCAACCAGACAGCCTGCTTTGGTCGCTGACTCCTTGGCCACAGCTCAGAGCTCTGCCAACACTGTTGAATCCCATCTGGGCCAATTGTGACTTGGTCTGGGACTGCTGAGAACAAAAAGGAACATTCCCCCTCACTCTGGGAGCAGGACCCATGGATGCAGCAGAGTGGGGGGTGTGGTAGAAATTGGGGTGGTCCTCCCCGGAGCTGCTCCCATGCAGCTTGAGAGCTTTCAGCTGTACCCGAGAAACGAGGGTGAGGGTGGAGGGGAGGCAGAGCAGGAGAGAGCCGTTCTCAGGTGGTGGATGCCAGGGCTTTTTGCCAGAGGGCAGGCTCAGGAATGAAGAGGAGGCCTCAGGAGCCAGATGGCTGGAGCTGCCACATCTATTTTTAAAGTGCTTTTTAATTGAGATCTGGAGTAAAATTAATTAATCTTATTTGTACAGCTTGGTGAATTTTTACATATGTGCACACCTGTGTAACCTGGAATCTGGAAGACTCCCTCACAACAATTCCCGGGCAATGACCCCCTCCCGGGATAACCACTATTCTGACTGCAGGTAGTGTTGCCTCTTTTTGAGTCTCATACAAATGAACCACGCTGTGGGCCCTCTCCTGTGTTTAGCTCCTTTTGTTCAACACAGTGTTTTTGAGACTGATCTGTATAGTTGATAACAGCATCGCTTGTCCTTCCTTCCCTCCCTTCCTCCCTCCTTCCTTCCCTTTCCCCTTCCCTCCCTTCTTCCCTCCTTTCCTCATTTCTTCTTCTTTTCGTTCTCGTATTGTTTTACAGCAGTGCCTCTCACTGGGGAAATTCTACCTAGTAGGGGACATTTGACGGTCTCCGGAGACATTTTTGACTGTCACAGCTGGGAAGGGGATGCTACTGGCACCTGGTAGGTAGAGGCCACGGATGCAGCTAAACATCCCGCCACCTGCAGAATGGTGCCCTCTGAAAGAGAGGTTCACGGCTCCAACACCGATACTGCCAAGGCTGTGCAGCCCCGCGCTGTGGCATTTCCTGTGTGGCTCTGCTGTGCCTGACTGCTGGGCATTTGGGTTGCTCCCACCTGCTGGGAACAGCGCATCTTTTGGCGCGTCTGTGCGGGTTTCTCCCGGTCTGTTCCTGGGAGTGGAATTGGTGCAGGCCGGTGTTTAGCTCTGGCAGATCCTGCCAGCAGTTCTACAGCATTGTCCTGCCATTCTGTTCCCTCCCCTGTGCAAGTTCCCAGTTATTCTACTTTCCAGCCAACACTTGTTATCATCCGTTTTTCTAACTTTAGTTATTTGGGTGGGTGAGCCACATGCAGTTTTCAAATGTGCAAGCCTCTTGTCCCGGACACCTGAGTCCTCATGGGACACTGTGACAGTGGCATGTTTTGACTGCTCAGAGTCCTAGCATGTCTCTTACATTTGGAAAATCCCCCATGTTGTAAATCTTGGTGGGAGGCAGAGTTCCCACTCCCAAGCTGTGCACTTTTCCAGCCTCCCTTGCAGCTAAATTGTGTTTATTTAATCCTTGAAATGTTGCTATGGGTGCTATATTAGCTTCAGCTCAGCAAGACTCTGTGAGGTTAGGCCACCTGGTGGGGCTCACAACCTAGCAGGTGGTGGAGTCCAGCAGTGGACTTGGGACTGTCTAAGGCTGGTGCTCAGAGGCAGCAGAGTTAAGGCCCCTGCAGTCCCACCGCACATCACCTGCTTGTTTACCTGTCTGTCTACACTTGGGCACTGTCGTGTGGATCCACATCTGTGTCTCCAAACACAACACTGCAGAGGCATGTGAGATGAGTAAGTGGGTTGTCCCGGTCTGGGGTCATTTTCACAGGTCTCTGGTCTCTCTCTCTCCACTGTATTAGAAAGTTTGAGGGTCATCCAGTGGCTTGTGGACTATAATTCTTAGGAGTTAGGTCCTAAGTCTGCCTTATTCTGTGGTAAATCCCCAGAACCTGGCACAGAGTAACTCCTCAATAAACCTTTGAGAAGTGAAGGAAGTAAACAGCTTAGCGACCTTTGTAGAAATAGAAACCCTGAACAAGAAGACTTAGATTTTAAAAAGAGACTTCTTATTTGAAATAATTAGAAATTCAGCAAGAGGGAGGGCTTCAGGCATGTTTTGATCAAGGCTCTGGTCCCCTTTTGGCTACAAGTCTCTGGGCTCTGCCCTCCACACATTGGCTTGTTCTCAGGCTGGCTTCTCAAACATCACGAGGGGCTACCAATGGCCACAGACTTCCTTATTCATCTCCAGCCACAGCATAGAAATTCCATATTCCTAGGTCTGATGGGGTTAACTAAGTCACATGTCTATCACAGAAACAGGAATTTTTAGGGAGTGCTATGAGCTGATTGGCTAAACTGAACCAACTCCTGGCAAGAGAGATGGGATCACCATGATTGGCTTAGGTAGGTTAATCAAAGACTCCACCAATTACGATGTATTGGAATTAGGCCCAGCTTCTGCCTAGTTTCAGAGGGGGATGTTAGGCACCCGAATAAAATTAGAGTTCTGGGAGGAAAAAAGAAAAGGATGGCAATTATTGATAGGCAGTGAACAGGGTTCATTGCACCTCTTTTTAGACTAGGTGTCTCATTAATGTGGTAAGAATATCAACATTTATCCATTCAATTCATCAACAGAAAGCCTGTATGAGTTAGCTAGTGATACGTAACAAATTTCCCCAAAACTCAGTGGTTTAAGATTCACATGAGGCTGCAGTCTAGATGTTGGCTGGGGCTGGAGTCGTCTGAGGTCAGAGATGTGCTGTTGGAATTCTCTCTCCCACGCTGCTGGTAGGAGGCATGTGGACCTCCCCGCAGGGCCACCTGAGTGTCCTCACGACATGGCATCTTCTTAGTCAAGTGCCAGTGATCTGAGAGAAAGGACCAAGTGGAAGCTGAAGTGTCTTTTGTGGTCTGGCCACTTTTGCTACATTCTGTTTGTTAGGAGCAGGTCACAAAGTCCAGCCCAAACCCAAAGGAAGGAAACAAAGAAAGGAGAAATTGTTGATGTATCTGAAAACTGGCACCAGGCTCAGCACCTCTCAGCTCTTTCCGTGTGACAGTATCAGAGGACAGATTTCCACCTGCAAGTTCTGTACTCTGGATGTCGACACCCACATCTGATCTGCACACAAGCCTGGAACTTTCTCTGGGTCAAGGGATTTTCTGCCAAGGGTCAGTTCTGCTGAATTAGGGAGCAGACACCAGGGCAGCCTCCACAGACACCTCCCTGGGGATTTTCTAGGAAGCATGTCAAAGGCCGCGTCCCAGCAGGTCACTCTTGCATCTTGCAGGAACACTCTGGAGAGATTCTTTACTGAGGCACTCACCTTATGCCAGGCGGTTTGCGTGATTTCTCTCATTAGTACTTGTGCCGTCCTCAAAGTGGGGACACTGTTGTCATGAAGAAACTGGGAAACAGGTGAGGTGGCTCGCCCCAGGTCACTTGCTCTGTGTGATGCCAAACCCGTGTTTTCTCCTCAGCACTAATTCCCACTTGGGAAAGATTTCTATTTAAGAGAAAAGCTACAGGATTTGAACTTGATTCCAAGAAGCTTAGCCATGTTCTGCACTGCCAGGCCCCTTCGGAGGGACCAGGACGGGGACAGGGTGCACATGAACAACCTTTCTATATTTAAACAGCATTGACAAGAGTTAGTACTTGCTATGGACTCACGCTGTCCCATGCTGTGGTCTTTCCTGCCTCACTGTCCAGGCATTAGTGATCTGGCGAGGTGGGTATTTCTATAACCTGCCATGGATAAAGAAACTGAGTCTTCGAGACAGAGGAGACAGAGAGTAATTTGCCCCAGTGCTGCCAGTTCTGGGAGAGACTGGCCAACACGGAGGCTCCAGCACAGAGTCCGTCATCCCCTAGTGGCTCCTGCATCCCTGGCTGGTACTGAACTTGCACAGATTGCCAGCCTCAGAGGATGTGGAGGGAGGGAAAGCCGTGGGGTGAGCATGCTGCTTGTCGGCCTGTGGACGCACCCTCTATCAGCACACAGGCAGAGGAGAAGGAAGGTGCTTCCCAGATCGCATCTATATTAATGATGTGGCTGACAGGTCAGAGGGGCAAGTTAGACATCTTTCCTTCTGGTTTTTTGTTTAGCACCCAGTGATCTATTTCCTCCTGGCAGGAAGCAGGGGTTCCAAGCTCTTGCTCAGAGGCAGCTCAATCACTGTTGGCTGTGAGTTGCCCAGGGGCAGGGGAACACCACACCGTGAGTAAGAAAGAAAGGAATTGACATTGGCGCACAGTGGATAAGGAAGCCAGTGAGCCTGCTGTCACCTTTGCTCCTTACTCAGTGGCCCTGGGAAATAAGTGCTGCTATGAACCTCTTTTTACAGATGAGAGAACTGAGGCTCAGCGAGGGTAAGACCTTGCTCAGGTCACACACCGACCTAGTGACCAGAGGATGCAGGATTCCAACTCTGGCTAGGTAATGATCGCATCTCTTCCCTGGGACTTGTGAGGGCTGAGTTTTCCAACCTTTGCTTTGGGGGCAGAAGCTCTGAGGCGGGAGAGAGTGAGGACGTTTGCTGCAGGAACAGAAGAAGGCGGGTTCTGGGGCCAGTCACTGGCTCAGAGCAGGTGACCTGGGGGAAACTGAGGCCAAGGAGGGGCCACATTCTTCCCTCGATCCACCTTTCCCTCCTCAAATACTGACCTCATTCCTTCACGGGGTACCTGCCCCCTCCCGGCACAGCGGGGCATGGCGTGAGTCTGCCGCCCTGCCCCCCTCTTGTGGCCTGACATTATAGCGGGTGAGGCAAATAAACAGGCTAAAAATGTCAGATAATTACAGGATGAGGTAAGTGCTTCACAGGACACAAACAAGCAACTGTGTGTGTGACCCGTCTTTAGAGAACAGAGTCTGGGAAGGAGGTCAGCAGGGAGCAGCTCTGCAGACACTGCGGGGAAGAGCGTTCCACTAGTGGGAACAGCATGTGCTGGGCCCTGAGCGGGGAGGCTCCCACAGCCGGCACTTGCACAATCAAAATCAGGGCCAACCAGGGAGGGGGGTCACCTTGGGCTCCCACAGTGGCCCCCGTGAGCTCTATCTCCCCACTGCCAGGAGCCATTTTCTCCTTGGGAGCTTGGTTCAAAGATTTCCCCAAGTATTGTTAAGATTCAGTAAAGGGAAACCATCTTGCTGCCGGTGCAGGAAGACAGGACAGCCTGCCAGTTATCAACCAGAGACAATTAAATCCTGCTTTGACAGCATTCCCCCCAGGACCCAGACCACTTTCCCCTTCCCGTCGCAGGTTTGTTGCCTGCGGTGTGGAGGGGGGGCGGGTTTGCCCCCTGTAGAGAGACAGGACAGCAAAATATTCCTCATCAGAGAAAAGTAAAAGAATCCCAAGGAGCCAGTGCACAGGCCTTGAATCGATTTCCTTATCTGCAAGAAAATGCTGTCCAACAAGGTGGACGGTGCTGGGGGCCTCTGCACAGAGCAGCCTTGGCCCCTGCTGGCTCCTTGGGAACAGCTCGGCTCCCATGTTCTGGGGGCTCTGGTAGCTGCTGCAGCTGGCATCTTACTGAGTGGAGCATTGGACTTTGTGCACGAGGTCTTGTTTCTTACCCCGATGGCTCCAGGGACAAGTGTTAGCCCATTTTGCAGATGAGGAACTTGCCGTCATGGAGCAAGTGCTAAAGCCAAAACACAAACCCACATTTTGCCAGCATCAGACCCTGGCTCTGGCCTTCTCTGCGATTTTCCTGTGTTCTCCAATTTCGAGGCTGGAGCCCTGGGCTCTGGCTGGAGCTAGATGCTGAACCCAGTGTGTGCAGACCATGATGGTTCTTTGCCTGCTTCTGCCAGCTTCCTCTGTGAGTCCCTGGGAGCTATCCTGCTGAGGAATAAAGCTGTGGAGTCTCCAAACACTGTTTGTGTGGGTGGGTGTGGGTTCAGGAATGGCTTGATCAAGGCTCCAGGGACCACCTTCCCACCCTCCTGATTCTGCCATTGGTGTTCTGAAGGGCTAATCCTCAAAGTTGGCTTTTTAATTTCCCATGCCACATCATTGGTGGTGTGACTTAGAGTCCTACTTCCTGGTCCAAGTGTGACCTGGAGACCTACTGCCATTGTCTTCTTTCTGACATCACTTCCCTGTATCAGCAACCACTCGGCCTGAGATGATGACATTACATTCTCTCTCCATTAAGGGTCTATAAACCACAGGTGGACCGTGTCAGGAGGATGTGCATGTATTAGAAGTGAAATGAAAACAGTGGTTAGTTAGGGGCCCGTGTTTCTACTGTCTGGTAAGAACTCACGTACCAGCTAAGAAATGAGAATTGTATAATTTGATGATCCTGCATGTGAGTTGAATGCTTTTACATTTGTATTTAAAACTGACAGGGCATAATGATAAAATGCCTGCTAATAATTTAAAATGTATTCACTTCAGATGACTTTGAAGAGCAAATAAAAACACCACGACAAGCTGAGAGACCGAAAAAGAAGGCGAAACCTTTATCGTTTAGCCCTTTGAATGTGCTTTTTATTTCCTGCTTTTTGAACGAGGAACCCAACACTTTTGTTTTGTACCAACTCCCACAAATTGTAGCCTAGAAGCAGGGCCCTAGGGCTACAGCCTGCGGCGCCCCGGGCCCTGACCTATTTGCTGCTGGGAACCAGACGTGGGGCTGGGGACAGCCACAGGATGTCACGATGTCAAGATCCAACACTGGGTGGATGCCCAGTTGCCGGCTGTGTGCTTTGCAGGAATCACTCAATCAATCCTCCCAGCAGCCTGAAGGGGTGGGAACCGCTATTGTCTCCAACTTGTGGATGAAGAAATGGAGGCTAAAGGGGTGGGATGACTTTTGCTAGCTGGAAATGACCAACTGACATGGAAACTCAGCTCCATCTGTCTCTGACCCCCACGCCTTCCCCATCCCCCATCTTGCTGGTGTGCAGACAAAGCAGTCTCAGGTGGGCCCTTCGCTCTGCGGGATCTATTTCCTCTCAACCTTTGGATCTAAAAGTCCCTGGAACCCTCTCACCAACCGTTTCCTTCCTCTCTCAAAGAAGTTTCCACATAAAAGTTCAGAGGGAGACAGGATGGGGAGGAGAAACTGAAATAAGGCAGCGGATTCTTTATGTTTTATTTATCGTCAGATGTTCCTGTTTCCTTGTTTCAACCTGGTTTGAATCCCGTCCGCCTTGGCTCTGCAGATTGGAGCACAAAGAGCCCCCTCCCCAGGTCTGTGGCGCCCGTTTAAGTGTTAATTATATTTTCATATCGGCCTATAAACTCCTGTTTGGGAGAGCCTGTGTGTTCTTAAAATAAATGGCAATATAAAATTGAAAACAGCTAGCGTTCCTGAATCAATTTTCACATCTTATAACTTTGAAGCATAATTCATTTCTTCCTCCCGAGCTCGTGTGGCGATGGGGACAGCCTCACGCGCGCCGTGTAATTTCATGAGGAGCAAATCAGTTAGTAATCTGCGGTGTCTTCGCGTCTCTCCACCCCCTGGGACCCTTAAGTAAAAGCGAGAAATGCCAAATCTCCCCACTTTATTAAGCCATGTTGGCAAAGAGAGTGCGGGAAAGATGCGTAATTTATTTCGTGAACCAGAGGGACGACTGCCAAGAATTTGACCTGTAATTGTGAGGTTATAATCCCCATTATTCCCCACGGGGAGGATCGCAGGCACTGAGCTGGCATGTGTCAGAAGCATGACACCAAAAAGGTCTGTGGCTGGCGTCGCTGCCATGTTCCTTAGAATAGGGTTTTCTTTAAATATACACGTATTTAAATTGAGGCATAACATTCATAGAGCACACAAGTCCTATAAAACGTGCCACTTTATGGGTCTTTACCCATACACGTGCCTAGCTAACCCCACCGTGATCAAGATACAGAGCCTTCTGATGACCACAGTTCCTAGGCTAGACCTCCTGCTGGGGCCGGCCCTGCTCTTCCTATTACCATTGATGAGTTTTCCTTGTTTATGGACATTATACAGGCACCAATGGAGCTATACAGCGTGTGACCTCAGGCACTGTCTTCTTGTTCTCATCTCTGTGACTGTGCAGTTCATCCCCGTCCCTGAACACAGTAGGACCCCACTCTTTTTCACTGCTGTCTAGTACTCCACCATCTGACCATGCCACCCTTCAGCTGTCAATTGCGGGTGAGCATTTGAATTGTTTGAACTGTTTCCAGTGTTGTGGTCACTGGGAATTGTGTTGCTATAAGCATTAGAAGAGGTCTGGGCACTTTATATTAAAGACTGCCTGCCTTTCCCCTTGGGCCCAAATGTCCCTCTCTCTCTGTCTCTCTCTCTCTCTCTCACACACACACACACACACGCGCGCGCACACACACACACACACACACACACACACACGGGTCCTAACTGACACTCTCTCCCTTGTTTCCCCTTCTTAGTTTTGGCTGAATCAGGAGCTGTGATATAGCAAACGCCCCTGTGCCTGGCTGGGAGGCTGTGGTTTGTTTCTTTCTTTCAGGAAACCAATTCATCGTTTCCAAACCATCGGCTTCTTCCTTTGCAGTTCCTCTGAAGTCTGTGGGTTCCCGGGAGATTTCGTTTCCCTTCTGGGTTCCTGGCAGCACGTCGCCTTTTTTTCTGAGTTAACTACTAGACCTAATTAAACTGCACCGTCTCCTCAGAGTGGCTGATTTTCTTCCCATCTGAATACAAATTAAACTCCCATGCCGTTACCATTCAGGTCAGTTTATCAGAATCAACCTCTTTTAAAACTCAAAGGCCAAAGTGATTTCAAAGTCAGTCACGCGCCTCCTGTCTGCTGGGTAGGGCCCGGCATGAATATTTCTGAGCTGGCTCCACTTGAGAGCAGCCCGGGGAGAGTTTGTTCGCAGCCGAGTTGGGTAGGCACTGGAGTCGCAGGCATGGTGGCCTGGCTGGGTTTGCTGTGCACGGTCCACAGCGATCAGCAATCATGGGTCCAATTTGTTTGCTCTTTCACTCACCCCCTGCCTAGTGGAGGTTCCAAATCCTCCTTAGTTCCTCTGTCTAGTCCCATCATTGAGCAAATATTGATGCAGTACCAAGGACTGTGCTGGCCCTGGAGATGACGAGGCCCACAAGTGCCACATGATGTGGCCTTTGTGGGTTGCACACGTTCCAACAAGACGCAATGGTCAGCACCCAGGCATGCTCAGTCCGTGCCTGTGGGAGGTGTGGAGGCTGAGAAACAATGTGGGGGGCCCTGAAGGATAACCTGGTTTAATTTAGAAGGGACTGGGGGGAGCGACAGGGAAGTGCCACACAGCGGAGGCCCGTCCTTCCCCTGAATTCCTCGAGCCAGCAGCTGAAGGTCTCCCCTGGAGGGTTGGCACTGAGGGCCTGAGCTTTAGTGTCCAGCCTGTTCTTGTTGGGTAGCTGGTGGGAAGCCCACGGCCATGATGCTACCAGAGGGGGAGGGCGTGGTGCCCAGGCCCCTCCAGGGCCCTGACTGTTCCCTGTGGTATTTCTCCCAGGCTTGAAGGTCAGAGCAGGTGTTATGCACAGTCATTTCCCTCAGGACATAGGAATCCTTGCCATTTCTCACCTGTCTGGTTTCAAGTCAGGGACACACACGTGTCACAGTTTGGGGAAGCTCAGCTGGGCCCTGCTGGCTGCTCTGCAGAGTTTGCTTGTTTAGAGCAGGGCAGATGTGGGGGCTGTAATGAGAATGGATTAATTAGGGCCCAAAAGCCTAGGATCCCCCAGGGACCTGGGGCTGTCCAGGTGTTTGCAAGTGTGCAAAGCCAG
>CAUYQV010141889.1:0-17045 GCA_963574575.1 Galagoides demidoff
TATCCCCCTGGGTAGAGTGCCATGGCATCACAGCTCATAGCAACCTCCAACTCCTGGGCTCAAGCGAGTCTCCTGCCTCCACCTCCCAAGTAGCTGGGACCACAGGTGCCTGCCACAACGCCCGGCCATTTTTTGGTTGCAACCATCATTGTTGTTTGGCGGCCCAGGCTAGGGATTCGAACCTGCCACCTTAGGTGTACGTGGCTGGCGCCTTAGCCAATTGAGCCATAGGCACCGAACCGCAACTTTAGACTCTTGCCTCAGCCTTCCAGGTAGTTGGGACTCCAGGCACCTGCCACAATGCCCAGCTATTTTTAGAGATGTGGTCTTGCTCTAGTTCAGGCTGGTCTCGGACGCCTTAGCTATGGGAGCCAAGGTGGCCAGATTGCCTAAACTAAGCCAGAGTGCTGGGATTGTAGGTGTGAGCCACTGTGCCTGGCTACATCAACTACTTTTAAACCAGAAATGTCTGGAAGATATACTTGACTCCTCAACTGATCTTTTTCCTTTTCTGGTTGTCCCCACATCGTCACCAATCTTATAAGATTTACCTGGATAATAACATAAATCTGTTTAATTCTCTTTATTTACTGCTGCTATCCTATTGTAGACCCTTGTCATCTGTCTCCTTTCCTGTCCATTCTTCATTCACTATATAAATGAGAGTGACTTTTCTTTTCTTTTTCTTTTTTTTGAGACAGAGTCTCAAGCTGTCGCCCTCAGTAGGGTACTGTGGCGTCACAGCTCACAACAACCTCAAACTCTTAGGCTTAAGGGATTCTCTTGTCTCAGCCTCCCAAGTAGCTGGGACTACAGGTGCCCACCATAGCACCTGGCTATTTTTTGGTTGTAGTTGTAATTGTTGTTTGGCAGTCCTGGGCTGGATTAGAACCTACCAGGTCTAGTCTATGTGGCTGGCGCCCTAGCCACTGAGCTACAGGCACCAAGCCAATTGTGAGTTTTCTAAAACACTTATCTAATGGGTCCCTGTTGCCCCTTGTATAAATTGTAAAGTCCTGAGCTTGTTTGGTGATCCACCCTTCCCTACCTGCTTAGCCTCCTCCTAAGTCCTCATACCTTATGTGGTAATAACACTTGTCACTTTGTTCACATTGTTATAGTTGCCTTTTTCTTGGCTGACTTTTCAACAGGTTGTAACTTCTTAAATGCAAAGACCAAGCATTTTTTCCCCATAAAACATGGTATTTCAGACAGTGCCTGACACATATTAAGTGTTCTGTATATGTTTGGTGAATGAATAATTTAATTTGTTCACTACACCAGTATATATTCAATGATTTGTTTATGTCTTGGTTTTATTGTCATTAGATAATTCTACTGTTTGAGTAATATCATATTCTTATATGTGAATTTGCCTTTTTGGCTAGAGGTATTTGCTCCATAATTAAATTGAATCTTATACTGTATATATTAATAATATAGTGTTTTTTCCTGATTAAATCTGGGTTTTGGGTCATGCCTCTTTTTCACTTTAATATCTGTGATTAATTATCTATCAGTAGATTATCATTGTTCCAAATAATAGAAACTGCAGAAGGGGCCAACCTGCAACTCATAGCCCACATAAATTTAAGGAACACTATAAACTGGAATGATATTAAATTGATTTCTTAAGCACATTGGTTCAGCTAGCATAAGAATGCTAATTAGTTTGTATTTTACTTATTTGCTATTCTGGGATTATTGGCAGCTAACATTCAAACTTGAAGGTTGCTTCAGACATGCTGGCATTTTTCAGATTGGGTGCAGTTTATGAAATCCTTGCCTATTTTACTACTTACACCTTTTTTGTAAGTTATAAATTTAAATTTAAATTTAATTTAATTTTATTTTTTGAGACAGAGCCTCAAGCTGTCACTCTGGGTAGAGTGTTGTGGCATCACAGCTCATAGCAACCTCCAACTCCTGGGCTCAAGTGAGTCTCCTGCCTCCACCTCCCAAGTAGCTGGGACCACAGGCGCCCGCCACAACGCCTAGCTATTTTTTGGTTGCAGCCATCATTGTTGTTTGGCGGGCCCAGGCTGGGGATTTGAACCTGCCACCTTAGGTGTACGTGGCTGGTGCCTTAGCCGATTGAGCCACAGGCACCGAGCCTAAAGTATAGGATTTTAAGGTAAATGTCAGAGGAAATAGAAATTTTATTTTTACATTATGTTATCTGTCAATAGTGTTATGTTAACTTTGGCATGGTTACTGATTGGATAATACGTGATTACTAGCAGTTGTGAAGGAAATAGTGCTGAAAAGATCTGGCCTTACCATAAAGATCTCCTTTCTTGAGTTCTCAAAATCTTCAGAAACAATTTAAAAATGGCATTTCTTGGGGACAGTGTGAAGAGTGGGCTGGAGTAGGATACACCAGGTAGCTCTCAAGAAACCTTATCTGAAGAAGTCTCTGAAATGAAGGGTTATTATTTTTCAGTTCAGTTCAGCTCAGTCAACATGTACTGAGAACTTACTCTATTCCAGAAACTGTGTTAAGTGCTGGGGCACAAAGATCAAGAAGACCATCTCTCTTCTTAAGGAGGGTGACAAATACAAAAGATAGTACAACTCAGGGTGGTAGTTGTAATGAGCAACAGTTATAAGGATCAAGGAGCATATGTAAGAAGCGCACCCAGTCCAGCCTGGAGGAGAGGAGGAGGATATCTGAGGAGGCTTCCTGGAGGAAGCAAAGCCTGGGATGAATTTGCTTTTTCCATTAGAATAATTAGAATATTAGAATGAGACAATTCAGTAAAGCATTTGAAATCACCTTCTGCTTTGGAAGAAACTCTCACACCATGTTTCTCCTCTAAATTCCAAACCACAACAATCATCAACATAGAAGACTTCTGTGACCAAATGTAGGGGTTTTCCCACACAATAAGCAGCAGACACTACCTAGGAATCCTCTAATTCAATTCCAACACTACTTGGAGATCACATCAGATCCCACCAGTTGAGAGCTCAGTCCCCAAGAATGACCCCTTTTTCCCACCAGTCACAAGCCTAAGCCTCCGGAACTTCTGATGGAATAGCTTCAAACTGGGCTTCCCACAACTCCCTCTTTGGGTTTGATTAATTTGCTAGAGCAGTTCACAAAACTCAGTGAAACGTTTAGTTTTGTTTGCTGACTTATTACAAAGGATATTAAAGGATACAAATAAAGAGCTAGATAAAGAGGTCTAGAAGGGTCCCCGGCACTGGAGCTTCTGAACCTGTGGAGTTGGGTGCAGCACCTCCCCAGCATGTGGATGAGTTCTTGTTTACCTTCTTGTCTGCCCTCTTGTATTCAGCTATCCCAAAGCTCTTCAAACCAATTCTCTTGGGTTTTTATGGAGGCTTCATTACATTGGTGACAACTGTGTAGACAAGTGATTGGACAAAAAGCACATGATGTAAACCCAGCAAGGCCTGTGTGTTCAGATTCTCCCTGACCACCCTGTGCAGCATTTCCTTCCTCCAGGGCATGGGGCAGAATGTCCCTGGAATGAGGATCTCTGGACCCAGAATCAGGTTCGAGTCCTGCCTTGAGCAGATGAAAGAGAACAGAAGGTCAGAGAGAGACTGTCTTCTGAGACCTATTCCTGATGCTTAAGGTACCTCAACATTATAACAAGAACTGTGGGGGTTATGGGCCAGTAACTATGGACAAAAATACACACACACACACACACACACACACACATACACCACGATGGTCATAAAGTTAGTGTGCAATTTTTTTTTTTTGTCTTTTTCTTGAGACAGTCTTACTTTGTCACTCTCACTAGTTTACAGCAACCTCAAACTCTTGGGCTCAAACAATTCTCTTTCCTCAGCTTCATGAGTAGCTGGGACCAATGCTCAGCACTGGGTGTGTGCCCAGTGCCCGACTATTTTTCAGAGACAAGGTCTCACTCTGGCTTAGGCTGGTCTCTAGCCTGTGAGCTCAGGCAATCCACTCACCTTGGCCTCCCTTGCTTCTCTGGTTCTATTCAACTAGTTTTCCTGACCCGTGGGCGCTCAGCTCTCCTTCTCAGCCTGGTGTAGGCAGGCACCCAGGTTCAGTTTGCTTGGGTCTCTGTTCTGGACCAGGAAGACGCGGAGGCCCAGGAAAGTGTCTCAGTCCTGCAGTATATCTTTCTGCTCTCTTATCGCTGAATTACTGCCCCAGATGGACTGGATGGGACAGGACAAAATATGTGGGTCATTGACGGGCCCAGCCCATGTGCAAATTTCAAATTGCACACGAACTTTATAGCCACCTTGTATGTGTGTGTATATAATGACACCACACCTTCCAATGAAAATGACTTAATTTGTAGCCTCATTTTGCTTCTGTGACATAATGAACAGCATACTACCTACTAAGATAACATACTTCCAACATCATTCAAAGGAAAAACAAAAGAATGGGGACAGGAAACTAGCTTAATCAACAATTGAATATAACAATATAACTTCTTGACCAAGGTCGAGATGTTCCCAGGATAGGGATATCCTGGTGCAGAGTGATTATGAGAGGGGGCTCCAGTGGAACCCCAATCTTCACAGTTTGCTATTTCTGAAACCCAAACTAGAAGGCAGGGAACTTTAAGACAGGAGGCTGTAGAGACAGTGAGGGCCAGACTTAAAGGGCCCTATGCAAAGGATGGGAAATGAAAAACACTGAGGTGTTTAGATTGGAAGGTGTCCCATCTGACAAGAGGACTTGGGAATCATCTGCATCCAGGTGGTAGGAAAATGTGAGCAAATGAGATTGCCCAGGGGTATCAGGTTGCAGAGGATTTAACCTTTTGGAGAACCTTGATCCCTTTGAGAATATGATAGAAGCTATGTTCTAAAAATGTTCATGTTAATAATAACACAAACATACACAATTTCAGGGGACTTTTGGATTAAGAATCTTTGATATGGCCTGTGTGCAGGAAGATGGCAGAGGTGGCAACACCCAAGTTGGTGCTGTTTGTGTGTCTGGATTACCAAAGAAGACACCATCACATTTAATTATATGCATACTATGTATGGATGAAAGCAATATGAGAGATTTGAATAGAAAAAGTAATCAGCTACTCGGGAACTGTGATCCACAAAAACAAATTATTATCGAAGATCTCTACTATGGGAATGACTCCAACTTCGAGACAGTGTTCCAGTCGTGTGTCAGGTGCTGAAGGGATTCTCAAACAAGGCCCCTGAGGCTGGGTCTGGGCATGGCTGCAAAGACCTGCATGTCTCAATTCGTGTGCTCAGGTGGGGTGACAACCCCTAGCCCCCAACTCTTTCTTCACTTGACTTCTGTTTCTTATCTTAAAAAATAATTGCACCTTGGCGGTACCTGTGGCTCAAAGGAGTAGGGCGCTGGCCCCATATACAGGAGGTGACAGGTTCAAATTTGGCCCTGGTCAAAAACTGCAAAAAAAAAAAAAAAAAAAAGATTTTAAAAAATAAAAAATAATTGCACCCAGCTACTTGGGAGGCTGAGGCAAGAGAATCACTTGAGCCCAAGAGTTTGAGGTTGCTGTGAGCTGTGATGTCATAGCACTCTACTGAGGGCAACAAAGTGAGACTGTCTCAAAAAAAAAAAAATTGCAGACTGAAATCATTTGTGTTTAGCAGAAGACTAAATAAAAATCTTTGATTCAGACAATTTATGGGGTATAGCAAACGTTTGAGGATTACTTGAACTTCTCACTTTGCCCCAGTTGCAAAATTAGTGGAGCAAACAAGATACAGGACAACAAAGTAAAACACAATCATGTCAAACCTCACTTGAAGGCCTAGGTCAGCACCTAAGCCTCTGGAGACCTGTTTAACCTAGTGTACCTCTTGAGTCAGTTGATGTGGATAGCTGGATGGACAGTGCCTTCTGCTCCCCTGGGCCACTTCTCTGTCGGCCCCAGGGTCTTTTATTGAGTGACAATAGCTCCCTCCAAAGGAACTATAAGTCTAGTATTTTAATTCACACACACCCATAGTGCACACCTGTATATTTAAAAGATAAGGAACAGAAAGATTTGTGGAATTGATCTTCAGCACCTTTAATACTTCTTGCTTTCTGTCTAGTTTAATTCCTGAGGATGTCAGCTCATTTGCTCTCATTTGAACTACTTTGCCTCTGCAAACTTAATTATATCTAGAAAGGACACTTGTATGCCACTTTATTTATGGTCAGTTGAGGAGTATATCTGTATTTTTTTTAAAGCATGTTTAACCCAGATATGAATATAAATTGGCTGAGTTGGGAAAAAATAATTTAAAATGTTGGGAAAGTTCTGTGATGTTGGCATACTTAAATATTTGCATATTGGCTTGGGGTCTGTAGCACAGTGGTTACAATGCCAGCCACATACACTGAGGGTGGCAGGTTTGAATCCGGCCTGGGCCAGCTAAACAATTGCAACAAATAAATAGCCGGGCATTGTGGTGGGCGCCTGTAGTCCCAGCTACTTGGCAGGCTGAGGCAAGAGAATCACTTAAGTCTAAGAATTTGATCTTGCTGTGAGTTGTGATGCCCTGGCACTCTACTGAGGGTGACATAGTAAGATTCTGTCTCAAAAAACAAAACAAAACAAAATTTGTATATTAATAAGTATTTGGTTTTTTTTTTCAACATAGAGTCTCACTTTGTTGTCCTTGATAGAATGCCCTGGCATCACAGTTCACAGCAACCTCAAATTCTTGGGCTCAAGTGATTCTCTTGCCTCAGCCTCCCAAGTATCTGGGACCATAGCCACCTGCCACAGCACCAGGCTATTTTTTTTTTTTTTTTTTTTGGAAACAGAGCCTCAAGCTGTCACCCTAGGTAGAGTGCCATGGCATCACAGCTCACAGCAACCTCCAACTCTTGGCTTAAGCAATTCTCTTGCCTCAGTCTCCCAAGTAGCTGGGACTACAGGCGCCTACCACAATGCCTGGCTCTTTTTTGGTTGTAAGCCATCATTGTTGTTTGGTGGGCCCAGGCTGGATTCAAACCCACCAGCTCTGGTGTATGTGGCTGGCGCCTTAGCCACTTGAGCTACAGGCACCAAGCCAACACCAGGCTATTTTTAGAGATGAGATCTCACTCTGGCTCAGGGTGATCTCGAACCTGTGAGCTCAGGCAATCTACCCGCCTCAGCCTCCTAGAGTGCTAGGATTACAGGTGTGAGCCACAGTGCCAGGCCTAAGTATTCGTTCTAAAACAGAAATACAAGGCAAGGGAGGGGGAGTAGAGAGAAGGGAGGAGGGGGGAGGGCAATTGGCAGATCTCACCTGATGTGCACAATGTGAGGGTGTTCAGCATGCCCCCTGGGTGAAGGGCTCTTCTACAACTTGAATTTTACCTTGGAAGTGAAGACAATGTAACCTAAAAATTTGTACCTCATATGAATTTGAAATAAAAATAAGGGATCTAGACAGATAGGTCTTGCTGGGTTTGCCCCACTCAGTCTATTAGCATTAAATCACACCCTTTTTGTCCAGTCATATTTCTACACAGCTGTCCATGTTTTGTTGAACCTAAGCATAAAAATGGAAAATTTCAGGGCCAGCTTCGTGGCTCACTCCTGTAATCCTAGCACTCTGGGAGGCTATGGTGGGTGGATTGCTTGAGCTCACAGATTTGAGACCAGCTTGAGCAAAAGTGAGACCTCACCTCTAAAAATAGCTAGGCATTGTGGAAGGTGCTAGTGGTCCCAGCTACTCAGGAGGCTGAGGCAAGAGAATCACTTGAGACTAAGAGTTTGAGGTTGCTGTGAGCTATGACACCAGAGCACTCTACCAAGGGCAACAAAGTGAGTCTCTGTCTCAAAAAAGAAAAAAATGGAAAATTTCCTTGTTATCGTTGTACCTTCATTCTGAAGGTTCCCACATCTATGCATTAAATAAATTTGCGTGCCTTTTCTCCTTAAAAAAATAAGTATTCATTCATTAGCATTTAATAAATTTATAGACAAACACAAGTAATTTCCATGTACTTTGAGATAATTTCAAATTCATCTGGATATGTAAGAAAAGATTGTTTCCTTAATAAAGTACGGAGTTGGGCAGCACCTGTAGCTCAAAGGAGTAGAGCGCCAGACCCTACTCCTACCAGTCATATTTTTTTTGTCCAGTCATATTTCTACACAGCTGTCCATGTTTTGTGGTGGGTTCAAACCCAGCCCTGGTCAAAAACTGCAAAATAAATAAAGGAGGGAGTTATAAAAATATAACTGAGATATTATAAAACCCTTTGATATGAACGGGACAGAGAACTAGCTTGAAGAGGATATTCAAGGGATGGGAAAATGATGAGGGAAGCAAGAAAGGGTCCAATGAAAGATGACTCAAGGTACAAAAAGAACCAGGAGACAAAGTATAAGGAAGCTATGGGAGCACAGAGGTCCAAGGAAGGTGTCATCAGCCATATCAGATGCTATAGAGACTTCAGGTAAAGCCAAGACTGACACACTGCACTTACAATTAAGAAATCACTGGTAATGATGTTGAGGAGTGATGGGTAATGGTAGCTTCAGGTTTTTTTTAACTCAAGAAGGCTTTAAGGGTAGCATCTAGGTGGAAGTGAGGGTAGGGAACTTGGCTTTGATGCTGTGTTTGCAGAGCCTTAACTTAAGGTTGAAAAATTGTCACTCCTCCCGAGAAAGAGTTGAGGTGGCTTATAGAAATTATGTTTGTCTATCCCTGGCGCCACCACCACAGTGGATTTAAAAAGCCAGGAGACAATAATTGAAGGAATGATGTGAATTAAGGAAATGAAGTTTGGTTTGTTGGGTAGGAGAGAGATGAAGGGCAGTTAAAATACCTTGTAAGAAACAAAAAAAAGAGATTTTGTTTCTAAGAAACGGACACATCCCCATATTTCTATGCTATACTCCAAAAAGAAGAGAGAAAGAAAAATGGAGGGGCTACAGACACAGAGGGGAGAAGTGGCTGGAGGGCAAAGGATCCAGGAAGAGAGGCTGGACTTGAAGAGGAGCATGGGCACCCCACTTGGAAGAACAGAGTGGGGAGGCCTGTAGCTGTGTATACATTTCCTCCAACTATGAATTTAAGTAGGTCAGCCCAAATGGCTTCTATTTTCTCCATAACATAGGAGGTAAGATGACTGCTGAGAATAAAGAGATGGGATATGCACAGTTTCGAGACCAGCCTGAGGAAGAATGAGACTTCACCTCCAAAACTAGCTGGGCATTGTGGCAGGCACTTGTAGTCCCAGCTATTTGGGAGGCTGAGGCAAGGGAATTGCTTGATCCCAAGAGATTGAGGTTGTTGTGGACTATGACACCACAGCACTCTACTGAGGGTGACAAAGTGAGACTCTATCTCAAAAAAAAAAAAAAAAAGAGAGAGAGAGAGAGAGATAGGATTCGTAAGAAGACTTGAGGACAATGGTTATGTTTAAGAATTACTGAAGAAGGACTAAGGGATGGATGGGAGAGGAAGCTGAACACAGAGGAAAGAACAGTTCAGCAGGCTGGTGTTGGAGCTGGTGTCAGTCATGGTCCTAACAGGTAATAAACAGCACGTTTAAGTGGGGTGACTGAGGAGAATTTCCTGAAGAGACTATTTACCAGGTCTGAGAAAGGAAACTCCTAAAGGACAATGGAGCACCTTGGGGCAACTATGGTGGAGCCTTTTCTACCCCTAGGCTTCAGAGGCAAGAGGAGGGAGCAGATCCCAGAGGGAATGGATGTATTTAGGAGAAGGCCGCCACACTGGAGCTCATACAACACACAGGCGGACCTTACCTAAAGCCAAGCTGCCTTCTCTGTCTCCAGGTTCCCAAGACTGTTCCACCCTCTTGCCCTTGCCCTGAAGTGCTAACATCTATTACCAAGCCTTGGGCACTCTGCTATTCCATGTGATTTCACTAGATTCTTTCCACACCTGTATAAATAGCCCTAGATTAAATTCTACTCAACTTATCCTGTTTGAGTGTACTGACTATTTCCTGAAGAAACCCTAACTTTAGTTTATGAGTCTTTGAAAAGATTGATAAAATAGACAAGCTCTGGAAGGAAGAAAAAGAGAAAGAGGAGACAATAATGTTAGGAATAAAAGTGGGGCAAAGCACAGATAACAGCACTGATTTTAAAAATGCTCTTATGCTTGAGCCCAGGAGTTCGAGACCAACCTAGGCAACAGAGTGAGACCCTGCCTTTAAAAAAAAATTTTGACTGGAGACAGTGGCTCATACCTGTAATCCTAGCACTCTGGGAGGCTAAGACAGGAGGATCACTTGAGTTCAGGATCACTTGAGACCAGCCTGAGCAAGAGCAAGACATTGTCTCTAAAATAGAAAAAATTAACTGGGTATGGTGGTGGGGTGCCTATAGTCCCAGCTATTCAGGAAGTTGAGGTTGGAGGACTGCTTGAGCCCAGGCGTTTGTGGTTGCAGTGAGCTATGATCGTACCACTGTATTCTAAGCCAGGTTTCTTTTTTTTTTTAAATCTCAAAAAAAAAAAAAAATTCTCCATAAAAGAGGGGTCAGTTCTTGGCCATTTTATATAGCAAATGTAAACATTTCTATTGTGTTTTTTATCTGACCCCCAAAATTCTATTTGCCTGTCTATACTTATTATTCTATGGAAAACACTAAAAGGCTGAGGGGAGCACCTGCTTTATTCACGGTTGTGCTACAAATCTAGAATGGTCTTTGCTTAGTTAAACTTAGCACCATTAAACCATGGAAAGAAAGCTGGAAAACTTAGGAGATCAGTGGACATACGAGATTTCAAGCAAGCGTAGGGGACTTCACAAAAGCCAATAAGTCCTAACTAAAACATCAAACAGCCAACCTAGGGCTGTGATCTTAATGACTAAGTCCTCAGCCTCCTGCTTTGGTGCTAGTTCAATACAAAAAGTTCCTTCATAATGAAAATCTGCGTGCAGCACAAACAGAAATGTTTCTCCCTAAAGTCTAGTGTCTACAACAGCCTGATGACTCACTTCTGAAACACTGAAATTCACTAATTCCAAAGTAAGTTCTTAGGAAGTACTTGAGAGACACAGCTGTATAACATTACCAAAAAGGGCAATTCAAATATTTGGAAAGTTTTTCAGTATCCTTCAAGCTACTTAAATCTATATAGCTACTTAAATCTGGGTACAGCAAAATTTTTTTCTTTTTTTTTTTATGCTATAAAGACTGAATTGAAACAGCAAAATTGAAACAATTATTTTCCTTTAAAACCACCAAGAATCCTGATGTTATAAAAATGACAATAGGGCCCTAACTTGCATTTTTTATGTAGAGAAATTAGCTTAGTTTTTATTTTTATTCAGAAGTTCTACAAAGACATGTGAGTTTCAGCTGAACACAGGATGTGGGCACAGAACCCAGGATTGCTTGAGGGTTAAATGAGGCTCAGGAGGGTCTTGGGTTTTGTCTGCCAAGAGTAATGTTGTACCTGTTTTTTGTTTTTGTTGATTTATTTTTACCCTTGAGAGTCTGGAGCAGTTTTACATTAGAGCAGGCAAGAAGATATAAGATTATGTATCTCATGCAAAAATGTTTTACCTGGAAGAGCTGACTTCTAATTCACAGGAGACCTTCATCAGTTAGAGCTAGGTAGCACACTTAAGCTCACGTGACCCATTAAAGGGCAACATCACCAGGTGGCCTTGAGGGACCTTCAAGTGCGCTGCTCTAAAGCACCAAGAACTCGATTGCTTGGCATCCTCCTCAGAGCCTACCCAGGTTTTTTCTATCCAATTTTCTTGGAGCAAAACCTAGGGATTAAATAAAATGAAACTTCTCAAAGTTTCTATGAAGGGTCCGGAAAACAGGGATCCTCTTCTTAAATATCTGCCTCCCACCCCAAGTATCAATCCCAATAAACTATACTCACAACCTTGTATGGGTTCCAAGGGTTTTCCACTCAAGAGTTTTCTTTACCATTAGTATGTTCTCATACTTTTACCAGGACCCAGTGGTTGGGGGAATGCTGGTCCTTTAACAGGTAAGCAGGGGAGGAGCTGGGACTCTTAAAACCAGAAGCAACAAGCAGGCTCTGGCCCAGGCTGCCATGGCTAACCGAAGCCAAAGGGATGACAACAGTCAGGCAGTGGGTGTCAGCAACAACACGTCACCAAGTACAAGCTGTGGCTGGTGGCGTCTGTGTGGGCAGTCTTCTTTCTGTCTTCTATCCCTGTCTCTCAGTTCTCCCCTAGAGCCTGAATGGGGAAGTGAGAGGGTGGGTATCTATGGAGTCTGAGAGCCCAGAGTCTTGCTCCTTGAGACCTTGGGTCAATAGTTCTCTGACCACCTTGCTGGGAGGATACCGTGACTGTTTTGGGGTGCCATACCATCTCTACTGACTAAGGAGGAGGGTATATCTGAGTCTCTTCCCTGTCTCAGGTTTACCTTCCTAAGGCTGGCAATGCTCTCTTACTGGAGGATGCAGCCCAGGAGGAAACCTGCCAGCCTGCCAAGATGGAACGCCTTGAAGGTATCTCTAAGTGGGTCCTGGTGTCTAGACAAAAAGTCCTGGGGTGTGGAGCCTTGCTAGTCTGCTTCACACATGGGCTTGGTGTCCAGAGTCACTGGAAGTTGCTCCAAATTTTCCACTTGTTGGCTTTATCACACTGGGTAGCTGAGACTACTTTTCTGAACCTTATTTTCCTCACCTATGTAGTAAAATTATCAATAACACCCTGGACAGCCTTGTATAACTGGTAAATGAACATAAAGTACCTGGCACAGTAGGATTAAATTGCAATGAGTTGGGGCAGCTGGCACTTGTTCAGTTAAAAGAGGCAACAGAAAGAGCTGTTGGTGAAGCAGGTGAAGAGGGGATGTGGAAAGTGAAGGTATTTGGCACCTGCCAGGCTCCATCTGGGTTAGTGAGGGTGGTTTGGGAGACCTTGGGGTAGGGAGGCTGAGCTGAATCTAGAGAACAGGAGGTGCCACATTTGAAGGGGGTGCTGGAGAGGGTTCATGACCAGAAGTACTTTTGAGCAGTGGCCTTTCCAGACAAAACTCTTGCACCCTGAGCCCCTGTCTCTCTTCCTCTTTAGGCCCACACTTAACCCAAGACCCAGACAAGACTTCCTGTCCCTTGGTTCCCAAGGAGGAGCTGGTATCTGCCTCCCAATTGAAGGAAGAGGAAGAGAATGAAGATGGAGAGGAGGATCTGGATCCAGATCTTGCCCCAGACCCAGAGGAAGAAGAGGAGGAAGAAAATGGTCTTGGGGATCCAGCTGTACTGAGTGCTGTCCGTAACACCCAAGTACTGTGGCAGGAGGAGATGCGAGAGTGTTTTGTTGTCAGAGCCATCTCTAGCTCACAAGCTATTGTTAACATCCCTCTCTTCTCTACCCTTTTCTAAAACAGGTTCTGGATTAACACTTTCCATTTTAGTCTTAAGCATGAGTCAGGGACTCTCTCATTCCCTCTTTCCTACAGTCTCCCTCTTGGTTGCTTTATTTATTTATTTAAAAATAATAATAAAGACAGGGTCTTACCTGTTGTGCAGGCTGTTCTCAAACTCCTGATCTCAAGTGATCATCCCATTCATCTTCCCAGAGTGCCAGGATTACAGGCGTGAGCCACCACATCCTGCCTCCCTCTTAGTTTCTGATGCTGTCCTCACCTTAAAACCATTCTAGCAGGCCTATGCATCACCCATAGGTGGTGGCCCTGCTACTGGTGCTAAAGGTGAGTCATCTTTGCCTGATCCTGGGTTTCTCTGTCTCAGTCGATCTCTGGCATTTGTTCCCTTAAATTCCCATAGCCAGTAAACAGAGAAAAGGACTTCCTTGTAGAGATGAGATGAGTTAGGCCCCCTTTGAAGCTACTTCTAAGACATAGTAGTTCCGCCTTATCCATGGTTTCACTTCCCACTGTTTCAGTTACCCATGGTCAACCATGGTCTGAAAATAGATGAGAACAGTACAAAAACATAGTTTGAGAGAGAATACATTGACATTAATTTTGATTCTGGTATATTATTACAATTTTCTATTTTAATTATCAATCTCTTATTGTGCCTAATTTATAAACTATCATAGGTATGTCTGGAGAGGAAAAAATATAGTATACTTGGGGTTCAGTTTCAGGCATCCTGGGGGGGGGTTGGATTGTATCCCCTGTGAATAAAGTGGGAAATTTTACTAGTCTTATTTCTTTCAGAGGAGGAGAGGGATCTTCACCCAGTTGACTTTGAATCTGATGAAGGGCCAAGCTGCTGCTGTCTTGGGTGTTGGAATGGCTGGTCTTTCTGCCATTCCCATATTGAATGTATAAGACCCATTCAGGCCTGTGTTTTCCTCCCTTCTACTCCAGAGAGGTATGCTTAGCCCCCCTGGAGTGAAAGACCCTGGTGTGCTGGGAACGTCACCTGTCTCCTTGCATTTTCTGTTGCAGGTAAGTCTCCTACAGTCTCCACCCTGTGAGAGGTGACTGGATACTGAGGGGAATTCCATCTATTATGTTCAATCTACTCTTGACCCTGTTCTGGAGATAAGCATCCAAAATGAAGTATGGGCACGGGAGGTGGGGTACTTGATAAACGGCAGAGGTGGTGTACGGAACCAGGGGCATAGATGGACAACTGGTTGTTCATATGAGAAAGGACAAACTAGATCCCTACTCCTACCTTATGAAATATTTCAGCAGATGAGCAGCCTTGAGCTCATGGCTGGAAATAGCACCTGCCCTTCCATTATTTGCATGATGGGGACATGGCCTGAGGTAGAGGAATTCAAGGGCCAGGAAGTCCTGCAGGGAGAATTAGAAGGGAATTATAGCTGAAGAAGAAAATATGAGTAGTGTCCCAGTGGCTGAAGACAAAAGCCCAGAAGAAGACTGTTACAGAGAGGCCAGCAAGAGGTGTTAATGCTAGATAGCAGGAAACACACATGCCCCCTATGGTGTCTGGTACTGAAGAGTGGCTTCTGAGGAGGTGACAAACCCTCTGAAACAACTGGCTGGCTTGAGGGTCCCCACCCACAACAAAATGTTGGGTGACATTCTTGATGGAATAAGCAGTTGGGTCCACAGAGACAGGAAAGGAACTAAGCCTCTAGCAGCAAAAGCAGCACTCCTTTGGAGATGACCCTCTCTCAGACCTCGTAATTCCCCTCTCAGACCCTGGACTACCTGTCGGCAGTCCCTTTCTGGCCTATGTTTCCCAGCACCAGCTCTCCAGCATGGAACCTTGGATCTCGACTACCCTCACCAGACCCATCTTTCTTCTGTAGCTTGCCGGCCTCGTGGCCCCCCAGATTCAGGTACTGTTTCAGGGTTCCACAAACTCCAGCATCAGGACAAGCTAAGTTTCTCCCCAAAGGTCTCAGAGGTGGTGGCTCAGGAGGGAGAGATGGGGGCTACTCCTACCAGTTTGCCACAGAAAAATACAGAAATTAATTGATAAAACTGAGTCTAGTCTTCCCTTCCCCACAGATGCGGAATGAAGCCCCAGGGAGATTAAATATTTATCTGAGGTCAATTAGCATGACAGAACTGAGACTGGGTCTCAGAACTTACACAACCAGGCTAAAAGGCTTTCTACTGTGCCATGATTCCCTGCAGCCATATTGCAGGAAAATAAATTGCGGGGGGAATAGGAGTCCCCTTGGGCTGGGATTGTGATGTGTTATGAGACTGACTTTGGGGAGGCACATAAAGACAGGTTTCCGGCCCGGCACCTGTGGCTCAATCGGCTAAGGTGCCAGCCACATACACCTAAGGTGGCAGGTTCGAATCCCCAGCCCAGGCCCGCCAAACAACAATGATGGCTGCAACCAAAAAAAAAAAAAAAAAGGCCCGGGTGTTGTGGCGGGCGCCTGTGGTCCCAGCTACTTGGGAGGCTGAGACTCGCTTGAGCCCAGGAGTTGGAGATTGCTATGAGCTGTGATGCCATGGCACTCTACCCAGGGGGATAGCTTGAGGCTCCGTCTCAAAAAAAAAAAGACAGGATTCCCTTAGATGTCTACCTAAGCTTACCAGGGACTGAGCAAATGGAGCAGATAGGAAACTAAGTGTTCCTTCCATCCAGCCCATTTCTTTTTAAGTCTTCCTAGTCACCTGACTCAGCTCCATCCTCAGCATCAACGGATCCTGCAGCAAAAGCAGCATGGTCGAACACCAAGGTGAAGCCTAGACAAGGAGAGCAGGGTTAAGGGGAGCACGTCTGCATGTGGGGTGTTCCCTTGTAACCAGCCACCTCCTCCAAAGCCCCTGCACAGTTAAGACTCTCCTATTCTTTCCCCCTCTAGGCCCACCCCCATTCTTCCCAGAGAGCTCCACTCCCTGTTTACCACTCCTTGGGAGGTTCTCTGTGGCAGGGGTGGGTAGGTATAAAGGGTTGCTCTTCCTGGTTTGAAGTCCCCTAGCCAAGAAGCCTTGGACTCAGCAGCCAGATGCCTATGCTAACCTCATGACCCGCAAAGAGAAGGACTGGGTGATAAAAGTGGAGATGGTTCAGCTGCAGAGTGAGAACTCTAACCTTGATGACTACTACTACCAGGTGAGCCCTAGAGTGCTTGTCCCAGCCTCTGACCTCAGGGTCATATAGGCCTTGACTCCCTAGGCTCTCTGATCTTTTCTGACCCTCTCTTTGGTTCACAGAGACCAAGTCTGTTCAGGTGAGAGAGACCATCACTACACCATAGGGGCGGTATTTCTAAAGTTGACATCTCAAGCTCATTTCTATTCTCCTACACTCCATCAGATGGAATTATTCGCAACTCCCCACTCAGGTTTTATCTCCATTCTTTGTTGGAGATATTTTGCCTATTCACCCTGGAAATGTGGATTCTCCCATCTTTACAAACTTTTCTGAGTCTTAGAAATGTCTTTTGATAAATATGCACCTACTTGGGCTCGGCGCCTGTGGCTCAATGGGCTAAGGCGCCAGCCACGTACACCTAGGGTGGTGGGTTCGAATCCCCAGCCCGGGCCCGCCAAACAACAATGATGGCTGCAACCAAAAAAAATGGCCGGGCGTTGTGGCAGGCACCTGTGGTCCCAGCTACTTGGGAGGCGGAGGCAGGAGACTCACTTGAGCCCAGGAGTTGGAGGTTGCTATGAGCTGTGATGCCATGGCACTCTACCCAGGGAGATAGCTTGAGG
>CAUYQV010141892.1:0-39599 GCA_963574575.1 Galagoides demidoff
GCTACTTGGGAGGCAGAGGCAGGAGACTCGCTTGAGCCCAGGAGTTGGAGGTTGCTATGAGCTGTGATGCCATGGCACTCTACCCAGGGGGATAGCTTGAGGCTCCGTCTCAAAAAAAAAAAAAAAAAAAAAAGAAAGTCAAGGAATTCTGAAGTTTAAGTGCTAGTGCCAGAAACTACTGGTTTTCCTATCTCTACTGTACAACCTAGAATTTCCATTTGGTGTAGCTTACTAGGAGGAGACTTTGTGGAATAGAGTCCTTTAAACATTCCAAATGCCAGGGTTGGCGAGGCAGGCTGAAGACGCCACAGGCTACAAAGGGTAGAAGACTCCAGGCCCTCAGTCACGGCTGACCATCGCACAGCAAAAGGGGTGGTGGGGAAGCTGGTAGAGCTTCACAAAGTGCCCGTTTTTATCCCACCATTTAAGAAGTTAGAAATATTTATTAATAATTAAATATATGCACAATAAAAGTCCTGAAGTCATAAGACCTGAGGATGACGGCGCCATCCCGCAGTGACGTCACTGACCCAGGGAACCTCATACAGGTCAGCAGCGCAGACCCCTAGGCTCCTGTGTGGCCTCTGGGCGCAACAGCCTGGGAGATCCTGCCCCAGACTGCAGAAGCACCTTCCCAGGTGGCTTCTTTGTGCCTCCAACCGTAGCAATCACCATGGAAAAACAGTGAAGGAGTCCCTTCTGGCTATACCACTGCGATTTTTTAGATTTTATCAAAGTTTATCAGAACTTTATTAAATATGATTTCTAGGCTTAATGTATACGTGGTCTTTGATAAAGTACAGTTCTCAAATGATCAAAGTCTTCATCTGAATGAACCACATGAGAGGCATCCTGGGTCTTTGGTTCACTTCACAAAACTTTCACTTGCCATGATAATCTCTAGCAGGAATCTGGGCACACTGGAGACCTTCCCGCTGACCCACACACACCCTGCACACCACATTTGCTTTGTGCTGTACATGAAGAGGTACAACTTTTTTTGTTGTTTTTTTGAGATAGAGTGTCACTTTCTTGCCCTTGGTAGAGTGGTGTGGTGTCATTGTTCACAGCAACCTCAAACTGTTAAACTCTTGGGCTTAAGCGACTCTCTTCCCCTCAGCCTCCCAGGTAGCTGGGACGACAGGCACCCGCCACAAGACTCAGCTATTTTTTTGTTGCAGTTGTCATTGTTGTTTAGCTGGCCCGGGCCGGGTTTGAACCCGCCAGCCTCGGTGTATGTGGCCAGCACCCTAACCACTGAGCTATGGGCAACAAGATAAATGGTGCAACTTTTCACAATTTTAATCACTAATCTTTAGGCTCAGAAGGAAAGAGATGGACTTGTTAGGAAAAGTGATATATATTCCAAGCAGATGAAGACAAAATGAGTTGATGACACGCTGTGGTTCTGCAAAAGTTTCAGCAGAGGAAGACGTGAGAGAACTGAGCCAGGCAGGAGACACGGGGCAGGTCCTCCCAAGCCGAAAGAGCCACCTCCTGCCCAGCTCTTTGTTAGTGAAAGACCACCTTTCATTAAACTGTGTTTGTTTGGAGGTTTGGATTTTTGATTGGGAGTTATATTTTAACTTCATTTCTACATTTGTTTTGAGTTTAAAGATCTGCAAATTGGAAATGTATACTGTTTTGAATTCGTAAACACTTAAGAATTTAAGAAAATAATTTAAATCTACTCTGAGAGTTTGTTAGAACTTTATTCCTTTAAAAAATACTCTATTTATTGCTCAAGTTTGAGACAGAATGGTTTAAATGTAGGAAAACAAAAAAAATTTAAATAAACCATTCTACCTTTAAACTCTTTGGCAAAACAGCCAAGGTTTCAGCAATGCCACACTGGCGCCATCTGGTGGACACATTTGAAAACACACACACACACAAAAAAAATTTGCCAAAGCACTGCCAGGATAGGAACAGCTCTCCAGGGCCCTCAGGACCAAGAAACTGGACAATATTCAAATGGATGACTGCATTAAATATGGGGCCTCAAATGAGCACTCAGAACTGCCTGAGATTTCACACCTTCTCTATTCTCAAGCCTGAGACCTCATCTCCCTTCCTCCTTTCCCCCTTCCTGTTAAGAACCTGGCTTCTTACTTGCTAAGAAAACAAGCACTAAAACAGCCCCATCTCACCTCCCTGCAACTGTGCTTCCTACCCTGCCCCACTCGGCTAGATCACTACCATGTGCATACAACTAAGCTGTAATATCTCCTACTTTTACAAGACAAAAGCAATCCCATCCTAACCCCATGTTCCTCTCTGCACTGAATCCAGCACTGACCATGTCCTGCTCAGGACACCCCCGCCCAGCTGCCTGGGACCACCTACTGTAGCCCCTAGCTGGGGCCCAGCTCTTACTGTGGGTCAGGGTCCAGAGTGGCCTTGTCTGGTCATGAACAGGTCCCACTTCTCCCATAATCATGACCCCAGTAGTCCCTCACCTTAGATTACAATCTGACCCACTCACCTTGGCCTCACAGGCTTCATTTCTGGTAGTGATGGTCTCTCAGGGCTCAGAGCCTCCAGTCACATCTGCCTTGCTGTCCTGCCTCAGAGGCGCCTCATTTATCCCCACCTCTGATAGTGCATCCATACCTCTCTCTCCATACATTGCCGCCTGGCTGGCATTTTTCACTGGTCAGTTCTCCACTCAAACGTCACCTCGTCTTCTGAAATAGCGTCCTCATCTCTATTCCACTAACCTGCTCTTATTTCTTTCTGAGCACTTAACCACTACGTCAAGGAACCTTGTTCATTTTCTGTCCATGTCCCCACAACAAGCACATCACTGCACAAGAACAGAAGCTTCTTTGTTTCATTCACTGTTAAACTAGTACAGCACAGGCTGTTGGTCCCTGATCCCATGTGGCAGATGAGGAAACGGAAGCTAACAGAAATCAAGCAACTTGACCATCATCAAATGCAGAGGCCAGAGCTAAACCCTGGTCTGGACAATTCCAAATTCCATGTCCTTAGCTTGCTGCACTAAACTGCCACAAGTACAGCTCTGGGGCTTGAAAACAGTCATTCTACACCCCCTGAGAAGGCCCCCTGGATTGAACTAGATAAGATCAGATCCAGCATTATCCTAGGTTCTTTTGATTTTTACATGTTGGCATCTTCTGTGGCTCTGAAACCTTGAGGATAAACCAAAATACTCATTGTGATTCTATTACTTGAACCCTAAAATAAAGCAGAAGACAATTTCAAAGCTATCCAGATGCCACCCTAGTAACAATACCTGGCTCTGGCTCTAGCAGGAGGGCTCTGAAGAGTTAGCAAGTGAGAATCATTCCCACCCTAGGAGCTGACACTTCAGCATGAAAATCCCAAAGGTCAGGAAATATGCTCTCATCTAAGCAATGAATTCCATATACTAACTATATTTTTTAAAATGATTTAGTATTTTCTTACTTTCAGTTCTACTACCTGCTCCATTGGTCGCTGCCCCTTTTTCAATCTCCACTGACAAATGCCCAGTCATTTCTCAAAATTGGTAGACG
Organism: Galagoides demidoff; assembly: GCA_963574575.1. NCBI lineage: Eukaryota > Metazoa > Chordata > Mammalia > Primates > Galagidae > Galagoides > Galagoides demidoff. The sequence continues at coordinate 3,522 of CAUYQV010141892.1, forward strand.
TTCTTTTTCATAGCTAACAAATAAGCAAATAATATTATCTTTAAAATCTGTTACATCTGCTCACAGAAACAAACTCAGACGCGGGCCTTACCTGCTCTGTAATAATTCATTGCCCTAGAGAGATTAAAATCTGTCTTGTAACAACTATATGAACTGAAGGAAACTGTAAACCAATATCTATCAACCAACTCCAGTGTGCCACGTTCTGCACTGCTCATCCGTGACGCAGCTAACATATTTACTAAGTATTTGTTACCCGCTCAGGAGCACAGCCTCAAGCCTGAAGCCTCACCACAAAGATTCTCCCCTTCTCACAGAGGAGGAAACAGACTCTGAGGTTAAGTAACTCAACACTTAAGAAAGTGAAAGACTAGCTGGGTGAGGTGGCTCATGCCTGTAATCCTAGCACTCTGGAAAGCCAAGGTGGGTGGATTGCCTGAGCTCATGGGTTCGAGACCAGCCTGAGCAAGAGTGAGATCCCGTGTAGCCAGGCATGTGGTATGTGCCTACAGTGCCAGCTACTTGGGAAGCTGAGGCAAGAGAATCACTTAAGCCCAGGAGTTTGAGGTTGCTGTGAGCTGTGATGCCACAGTACTCTACCAAGGGTGACAAAGTGAGACTCTATCTCAAAAATAAATAAATAAATAAAGTGAAAGACCTGACAAGGAACTCAGGGGCATTGTCCCACATGCGTCCCCTGCTGTCCCACCCACCAACTGTAAGGGGGGCTGGTTTGCCTGTTTACTTGGAGACACTGGGAGAACAGCACCTAGTCACAGGAACTGGATGGAGGGAGGGTGTGAAAGAGACTCCATTTCAGACAAAAATCATCAAAACCACTTAAGAAACAACACTTCCATGATGGGATGGAAGAGGGTGGTTCTGTTACTTGAAAGGCCTTGCAAATCTCACCAACTATTCATTTTTCAGTCCTCAATATGAAGAGAGGCTATGCTGGTGACAAATGGCCAGTGGTTAGTGTTGGCACCTTACATAGACCATGGGTCTGGCAGGCTTTTACTGACCATCCACAGCAGTGGTCCCGTGAGGAGCCAGTGCACCATCACTCTGTGCTGCTGCCAATTAGGGGCTCAATAAATGTGCAGAGTGCTGGTTGTCCACACTACATCCACTTGCTGTCCTTGACCGCCAGGACTGACGTATCCGCTGAAAGACTACCTCTTCCAGCTTGACGTGGCCATGTTCCTTGGTTCTGGCCAGAGAGACAGAGGCACTGGCATTGCACGACACTTCCAGATAAGTGACTTAAAGGAAGCTGCTTCCTCTCTAGATGCGAGACTTAGAATGTAGGCATGATGGCTAAAAATGCAGGAGTCATTTTGGTGACCTTGAGAAAGGCAGGCACTTGCTAGGACTGTGAGTCTTAAGTTAGAGGCTAATAAATTGCCATCCTGGATAAGACAGTTACTTTAGGATAGTTCTCAAACTTTGGTAGATATCAAAATTACATGAAGCACTTGGTAAAAAGATAAAGGCCAGGCCCTCTCCTGCTCTAAGGAGCCAGGGCCTTGGGGTGCCGGGACAGTGATACTTACCAGTGGCTGAGGACCACCACTCCAGGCTTTTCTGTTCTAAGCAGCCTGACTTGATCTTACAGTTCCCTTCAGGTATCAGTCTCAATACTGACAAAATTCAGTCAAAAACAACCTTACAACATTGAGTTTCATTTTATTTCTGACTGAAAGCCAGAGATCAGGTCCAAATAGGGTGGCCCACTGCCAAGACCATTTCCCATCCACCCATCTAGGAGACAGCAGGTGCTGACCCAAGGCCACCCTCCTGTTCCTGCTAATCTGATGAGCACCTGGCCTGCTTCTATGTATCGCTTGGGTACATAGGTAAAAATTTTCTGGGGGCAGCCACTAAAGTGTCCTCCTAGGAAGTTTTAGGGTGAGCCTTTGCAACGTAGGCGTCTCATCCTGCTTGAAGGCAGCAGCCTCCGGCACTCGCCTCCTTGCCTTGATGCAGAAAAGACTGGGTGAGGTGTAACCCTCTCTAAGTCGCCCTGGCTCACCGCCACACCGTGCATGCCTATCTGCCTCACAAGCTGGCTACCCTAGTAAGGGCTCAGGGTCCAACACAGTACTCAGAGCCGCCTCCTCCCACCCACACATTCAGAGTTGTCATAAGCAAAGTTTTCTGGTCACCTAAGCAGTAACCTCAATTCTCCTTTTCAATTACAAAGGACAGGCTTTCTCTCTTGCCTTCTCTTCTATAAGGCATGTTGCTCTTTCCTTTTCATACGACTGGGAGAGCAATGCCAGGCTGTGGGCAGAGAACCTTGCAGACCACCACCTCAAAGAAAAAGGCAATCAGGACCCACCCGGATGTAAATTACCACACTTACTAAAAACCCCACTTGTTGAGTTCAGATAGTAAACATAAAAATGACTTTTATATTATCTGGCTTTTTCTTAATATTCAGTTCCCGAGACTTACAGCAACACCCCTCACGTCTATCTGTGAAGGGTAAAAGCAGCTGACCAACAGGTAATGCCCTTTGGGATGCCAGCTACAGAGGGGAGTCCCACAGACAAAAGAAAGCGCCAGTGAATCACTCGGCACATCTCAGCTGCCCCTGGAGGTGATTAAGCTAGGCCTGGCACAGGGGCCCACCTGGACCCAGGTGGCCTCAGCTCAGAGACCCCAGAACTCTGGGTTAATGTGAGGGGGAGGCCGAGGTCTCTGTCCACCAGGAACCCCAGGGCCTGTCACAGAGTAGAGCTGAATCTTCTCTCTGAAGATCCACTTCCTGCAGCTGAGCTGACCAGGCAGGAGCCCAGGGAAGGCAAGAAGGCTTTGCTCCTGGATATGCCCCCAGGCCAGGCTAGACGGCAGAGAAACTGCCCTCGACACCAGGGACTCACTTTGTATTTATTTCTGGTAGTGAGTGGAGCTCGAAGAACCACCTCCTCCCCCTCGGATGGCATGGACAGCGGTTGGAGATGATGCTGGGTAGTGTCCAGGGCGGATGGGCTTAGCTAGATTCAACAGACAGAAAGGAGAGAACAGACATTTAGAAAAGGCTTCACCAGAAACCCAGGTACCTACAGGTGACAAGTGATAACAAAGAGTCACAAATCTTATCAATATTATAATTTTATCAACCACCACTTCAAAACATGAAGATTTGTCCTCCTGTCAGTATAGTTAGCAAATCCAGGACACCTAATATTTAGGGGACAGAGAAAACTTACACATTCATTAGCTTACTTTTAATTTGGGCTAAGAAAAATGAGAAACAAAAGACTTGGTTTTATCTGAAATAGATTATAGGTCTCCCATAAACTTCAGGGGAATCTGGGTAGCCCCCAAAACTGAATGCAGTGCTCTGCCCATGATAGATTTTTCTGGCTCCATAGTTTCCCACAGATTCTCAAAGGATATGAAATCCAATACATGCAATAATCCACTAATCTAAGGTATGATTTTAAAACCAGAAAAGATGAAGTTGCTACTTTATAATATAGCTGCATGGCAACATTGGATGGGAAATATTATTACAGGTTACTGGAGATGTTTCAATTTTTAAAAAAAGCACCAAGAGACTCTTCAGAGAACAGCCCTAAATCCCTTTCAGTCTTATGGCTCTGATCTGGGAACTGTGACTCAGTAGCTACACTCATTTCCCACAGGTGCAAAATGCCTAAATCCAAACAGGAACAGAAACTCTAGGCCCCTCCCAGCGGCCCCACCAGCCTGTAGCCACGCCCTGCCACCGCTGCCAGCCTGCTTCTCCCCAGGTATTTCCAAACCCACAAGCCGCCCTCCCTTAGGCTTCTGGCTGCACACAGGCGCCTTCCTGGTCCCACCCGGTACAGAACATAGGGGGTCTCCAGCCTCGCAGAGAAACATCCTCCACTTCCAGCATTTCTACTAGTGTTCCCCACTCAGAGCCCAAGACCTTAGTGTCTAGGCCAGACTGGCTGTTCTGCTGGTAAGTGTTGAGGCCAGAGTGTCTGCTGTAGCATCTCACTCTGGGTAAGGTTCCCAGCGCCCAACCTTCCCCTTCTCACAGGGCAAGCCCAGGGTGCTGTGAGGACTGAGTCCTGCAGGCTCCCACCAGACTTCCAGATGTTACGAGCAGGTGGCGCTGTCTGCGCCCTTCAGTAAGGCGCCAAGTGGAGGCCCAGGCAGCTCCCCGACCCGGGCCACTGCGCACGCATACCGATCTGGGCCGAGTGGGCCCTCCGGGCCATGTTCTTGGCCCGCACAGCCTCCTTGATGCGGTCCACCTCCTGCTGGTAGCGCTTGCGGTCACGCATGGCGTTCTCCTTGGCCTCCTTCAGGGCGCTCTCCAACGCCTTGACGCGCTCGGCGGTGGCACGCAGACGCTTCTCCAGCTTGGGCAGCTCGCAGCGCAGGTCCGCGTTGTCCCGCACCAGCTGGGGCGGAAGGGCAAGGCAGGGAGTTAGCGGGGAGGCTGAGCCCAGGCCGGAGGCTGAGCCCAGGCCAGAGGCCTCGCGTGCAGGCAGCTGGAAGCAGGTCCTGGTTGACACTCCACATGACCTAACTCAGGAAAAGCAACCTCCCCAAACTCTAGGACATGATTCCTGGGGTGCAAGGCATGTGGGCAGGGGAGATAAAATTAAAGCTATTTCAGCCACAGGAAATTTCTTTGGGGCAGGTCTTACCTCCTCTTTTGTTTCGGTGTGTGTAACAGAGGGGGAGTAGTGTAGAATGTTTACTACTAGCACATAACTGTGAAAAAATCGAGTAGTTCAAAGCCACTTCAAAGCAATCAGTGAAAATATGTATGTCCTGGACTGCTCAGGGCCTCCCTCCGTGCAGGTACCAGGCCCACACTGGCACGTGGGTTTGGACCCAGCTTTTGACATATTCAGAGGCTAAGCCATAACATAAGGGCGTTGCCCTTTTTTATTGCCAAAGACCCACAGTCAGGAAGCAACAGGCTAACCCTGGGTTAAGGGCAGGCTCAAGGACCAGCTCTATTGTTTCCTGGCCGTCTGGATGTAAGTCACTGGACCAGGAGTCTCCGGTTTCTCATCTATAAAACAAGTATACCACACAATAGGGCCCTTGTGGGGATCCAGGTGAATGGAGAAAAGCTTTGAAGATCAGAAAGGGCTACACAGAAGTGAGCCACTGCTGGGTGAGACCTGCATCAGCTCCAGTGCCTGGCAGAGACAGTGGGCTTTTAAGAATTATCAGTTGAATGACTTCATGAGTAAAATAATGGATTTCAGGGCCCTATTTCAAATTCTCTGGCAGTTTCTACTTTTGTGCTTTTAGCATCACTTTGTTTGAGTGACTTCGACCTTGTTGAATCTGTCATCCTCCCTCTGGGGGGGGGAAATGCCATCATCAGTAATGCTGAAGAAGATTTAACAAGTCAGAGAGCAATGCCAGCCCCGTGGCCATGTAGTCCAAAAACTTGGGCCATTTCCATCACATCTCAATTCCTAAAGAGGGAAAACAGCCATGGACATGCCGGCATTTAAACAGAGGATCGAGACAAATGACCTGCTCAAACCACTGCTGGGTCTGGACAGAGTTATCACTCTCTGTCACTCTGCAAACACCAGGACGTGGCAGAGATCTGACAAAGTGCCCCAGATGGCTAAAAATAGGGCAAAAGAGCAGAGGGGTGCTGGTTCTGGTCCCAGTCCTCCCACCAGTGCAATGAAAACGTCACTTCCTCTCCCAGTCTGTAAAAATAAGGGACCTGAGCCAGCTTGGTGGTGTCTGCTTTGCATTCTGTAGAGCCTTTGGGTCCACAGAGGTGCCTCAGGGATTTCATGGGAGATGCCAAGGCCAGGTGGGTCCGAAGTCAGGGGTGGAGGCTGGAGAGAAAAAAAGGGGGCTCGGAACACCCAGCTCTCCAACCCCAGAGAGCTCACACTCAATGCTTTGTATCCAGCTTTGAGAAGAGCAAAGTATTTTAGGCTCAGGGCCCATCATAGCTCAGCAGTTAGGGTGCTAGCCACATGCACCAGGGCTGGTGGGTTCAAACCTGGCCTGAGCCTGCTAAACAACAATGACAACAACAACAAAAACCAGCCAGGCATTGTGGTGGGCACCTATAGTCCCAGCTACTTGGGAGGCTGAGGCAAAGGAATCGCTTAAGCCCAAGAGCTTGAGGTTGCTGTGAGCTGTGACACCATAGCACTCTACCAAAGGCAACATAATGAGGCTCTGTCTCAAAAAAAAAAAAAGTATTGTACCTCTAAGAGAAGCCATGAGGACTAAAGGATGCTTGAAGATCTGTCCAGCACTCACATCCTCTGATGGCACACAGTCCTTTGCCCTTCAGTATCACTTTCTGCACACAGTGTGGCTACACCTGGCAGGGCTGCTTTCCAGAAAAGAAAGGGAGCACCGGGGAGCGCTCGGGACCCCCTTACCTGCTTGTGAACCTTAGTGAGCTGCTCCAGGTTGTTCTCCAGGAAGGAAATCTTCTGTTTCTGTGCCGCACTGCCCCCTCCATCATCGCTGTCCAGCTCTACACTCTGTCAACACAAAGGGGTTAGCAGGGCAGGCTGCCACAGCGCTCCTCCCACCCCAGGGTGATGAAGGTGATATGTTTTAAACCTTCTTTAAAAAAAAAAAATCCCCACTCCCATCAAAAGGTATTCTGAAAGTGAAAATAAAGAGACATTCTAGAAGTTTAGACTCAACAAACTACCCAATTAATTTCCTTGATTGGTATCAAATGTGTTTTAAGAAAGAGCTATTTTTTCAGAAGGCTGGAGAGGGAAAAAAAAAAACCTTCAAATCTGCTTTTGAAAGTTACAGATGATTTCTCTTTAGTGAAATATACCTTTCCCTACAAGGACAGGCAAATGGAGACTTTCTTTTCAAAAGAGAGCATTTCGAAATTCACTAGAAAAAACCAGTGGGAAAACATAAACCCAAGGGTTAAGTTTGCTTTTAACCAACATGATGAGATACAAAGTTACCTAAGCAAGTGTCTGCAGTCCACTGGGAAGTCTCAATGGCTCTGCTTGTCCCTTCAGCGTCCAATTCTATTAATATTTTATGCCTTAATGAGTCAGTCTCAAACTAGTTACAGCAGCCGGGTGCTGAGTAACTCTTAAAATGTATCAGATCTTAAAATTTTCATAATCACCAAACTCCTGGAAAGCCGAGTGGCAGAGACAAGTTGGGGACAAAGGTACAAGCACATCCTGCAGTTCTAAGATGACAAAGTACATGGGTTTTGTCTGATTACAGAAGAGATCATCTTCTGACAGGTAGGTTAAGATGAGCATCTTAAACCTGCCTCTTAGCCAGGCTCTGTGGCTCACGTCTGTGATCCTAGCACTCTGGGAAGCTGAGGAGGGTGGATTACTTGAGCTCAGGAGTTTGAGACCAGCCAGAGCAAGAATGAGTCCTTGTCTCCACTAAAACTAGAAAACCGAGTTGGGCCTGGTGATGTGCAACTCTAGTCCCAGCTGCTCAGAAGGCTGAGGCAGGAGGACTGCTTGAGCCCAGGAGATGGAGGTTTCTGTGAGCTAGGCTGAGGCCACGGCACCCTAGTCTAGGCAACAGAGTGCAACTCTCAAACTTGAGTCCGCATCAGACTCCGCTGGAGAAGGGTCTGTTAAGATTCAGATTGCTGGCCCCCAACTCCAGTCTCTGATTCAGTGGCTATGGGGTGTGGTCTGAGGAAGTGTCTGTCTAAACAGTTCCCAAGTGATGGTGCTGCCACCAGCCGGAGAACCAACGCAAAGGAGAGCACTGGTCTGAAGTTTGGAGGGCTTTCCTAGAGCATTTTATGTAATGAAGTCAGAGAAGTCTGATCCCAAATGCTTAACCCTCCCTCAGACCATAGCTGTCTACGGTCACAGCTTCAAAGACCTTCCCCTGGGACTGAGTCTTTTCAGCCCCTGCCATAATCTCTGGTTAAGTGCCCTCCCCATCTTGTCTTCCTGCCCATCACCTCTGCTCTGCCTTTACTCTGCCACCTGGTCCAGGTCCCGTGGGCATTTGTATTTGGATGATTACAGTAACGACCTAACTGCAGGGCCACTGCTATTCATGCCTTGAAATCTCCCATTGTTCTCTGCCTGCTTCCTTTACTTTCATTTCCAGAGCTCCAAGCTCCCCAGAACCATGCTGTGAGGGGCCACGCCAAACCCCGCTTCTGGCCCTGACATCCACACCACAGCTCAGGAATCCTTCCACTCCTCCTAACACATCCCCTCCACCGCTGCCTGAACCTCCTCTAATCTCCCCGGGCTTCCCATTCTCTTCCCTCTCTCCTCACCAAGGACTGAACTTCCACTTAACTGAGAAGGTTCCGGGTCATGGAATGCCATTTCCTTCCAGTGCCAGGCACTTCCCTGTTGAGACTTCCAGTTTAACTTGTCAGCTCCTGGCCCCCACTCAGGAAAATGTGTCCCTTCTCATTCCTAAGCTGAATATATCCATACCCATTAACTCCATTCCTCCGAGACCCAACTCCATCGATCACCTCCTCTTTTTAAGGCATTCGACTGCTTTCCCTTGGCTCCTTCAAACAGACACACAAGTACACAGGCTCAAACGGACGCACACACATGCACACTCTTCTTAAATGTATCTCCTTCAGTCCTATCCTACCTCTACATCTGGCCCATTGCAACTTGCCATCCCTTTTAAACGTTGTGAAAGAGTAACCCTCTTGCTGCCTTTACCTCTTACTCCTTCCTTAAACCTCTGCAAGCTGCTCTGGTAGGGAGTGGGGGTCACTGTTACGGGGGCTCCTAAGATCACTACTGCAGCATGAAAAGCAAAGAAGCCCCATCTAGAGATCCCGCAGGCCTGGACTGCAAGCTATCTCTGGCTCTTCCCAGCAGTACACTCCGGGCAAATTATTTAACATCTGAGCCTATCTCCACATTTGCAAAAGCACGAATACTAAGCACCACTTATATGACTGTTGAGAAAGGCAAATAAGATACTGGATGTCAAAGCACCCCGTAAACCCTGACCTAATCCCTACTGGCCTCTGAACAAACAGGAGGCTCTCAGGCTCTGACTTTTCCAGGCTTCGGGGCAATGTTGTCTGGTAAGACATTCCTGATCATCCTCCATCAAGCAAGAGCAGTGGTTTTCACACAGAAGGAGCCAAATATGCGTTCACATGAAATAAAGGGCAGAGAACACATTATAGCTATCTTTCACTAAGAAGGAAAAATCAGGTAGAAAATTGTTCCCAGGTAGTTTTTGCCCCTAGCACATTCTTTTAATAACATTCTCTGGCTTCAAGTAATTAATTTTTAAGCAAAACCAGCCCCAATTTAAGCAAGTGACATTTCAACCAAAAATGACTCTTTCTGGCCATCTTTTATTTTCTTCTCTCCCATGCAGACAAAACAGAACTTACTTTTTTTTTTTTTTTGGACAGAGTCTCAAGCTGTTGCCCTGAGTAGAGTGCTGTGTTATCATAGCTCACAGCAACTTCCAACTCCTGGGCTCAGGCATAACCTCTTGCCACAGTTTTTCTATTTTTAGTAGAGACGGGGTCTCGCTTTTGCTCAAGCTGTAGAACTTACTTTTTTAACTCGGGTGGTCAGGTCCTGGACGAAGAGTTTACGGAGGTTGTGAAGCGTCTGCAGTTCTCTAGACTGGAAGAGAAGATTTTTGAAAGGCCACCTAAGTGAGGACACTTCTGGCACCAGACTGTTAACCCCAAATTTCTCCACATGTGCCTTCTGCACGCACCTGCACACACTGTGACCCACCATACCATGCCCACCCCCAGACCACCCGGCATCATGAGGAGCACGTCTGGGAGCAGAGCCTGGGATCTCCTAGTTAACCAATTGTAAACCAGAACAAAGCCTGCTCCAGAGCTGCTGTCTCAGTGGAAGCATTTTTTCCCATCAACCGCAAAAACTTTACAAAAGTTTTCTCAAAAATTCCCAGTGAGCTATAGTACCAGAATGGATTCCTTTTCCTCTTTTTCTTTATGACATTAGCATTAAATACAATACCAACACACTGAAGGTGAAAGTTAGCCATGACTTACCTCACTCCAGCGGACTGACATTTTTCATGTTTCCACACCCCCTTTAGGCTCAAGTCCACACGTTTACACCCCTGGAGTTATTGGTCGGACGTTCTGTGGACTTCCCACCGTGGTGACCCTGGGCAAGTTACCTAACTTGTCTGTGCCTCGGTTTTCTTATTTGTAACATGGAGATAAAATAGTGCTTGCCTCATTGTGGTCTGTCAGGGTTGAACGAAGTGATCTTTATGCAACTCTTACGACAGTTTAGACACAAACTGAGCGCTCAATACACTTTACTAGAATGGATTTATTGATACATTATATTTTATATCATAAAAACCATTTTTTTTCTTAGGCTCTTATGGTTTCCTTTTGTTCTTGCTGTTATACCTTTCACTGTATTTAACTTCTTGGGACAATTTTTCTCCTTCATTCTGGATTATTTTCTATGAATGAACCCTTAGAAATTAGATTGCTGAGACCAGGCCCTGAGCCAAACCTGGTAATCTTTACTAAGAAAATCAGGAGATCAAAATATTTCATTCTGTTTACATCTCCAGGTATTTACTGCAGGAGATATGAATAGTCCCTTGCAAAATATTTTCCATATGGGAGGAGGAGAGAAATAAGCTCTGCATTTCAACTTCGTAATTTCTCTACCTTGACCTGTTCTAACACGTAATGTTAAGGGATGCGTCTCACACTTACTAACATCAAAAGGGAAGAAACAGGCGATAAAACTGTGGAAACACTACGTTTCTTGCAATAAAGATTCTCCAGTAACCTATGGTCTTATTACTGGGCCCAAGTCTCTGAAGTCCACTGTGCCCTCAGAGGAGGTGAAGCACTCTCTGCAGGGAGCCAAATGGATCCGTGCCTGTAGAGTATGTCACACCCTACCTGTCCGGGGCTGTGCCACCATACAGCCTAGTGCAGGGTACCCAGGCCCTGCCAGCGGAGCTCAGTCCCCAGCGCCCCGTCCTGCTCCTCAGTACCTGACCTGCCCGCATGCTCACCCGTGCCAGTGGTGTTATTGCTGCCTGAAACCTACTCATGCTTCACATTTCTCATGAAAAACACCACCACACCAAATACGGAGTCCTGAGTTGGGCGAGTTCCTCTCATTCTTGCTTATCTTTTGGTGGATTTGAAATGAACAGTTCGGGAGGGGCAGTTAAGGACATTTAAACCGTTTCTAAGTTACATTTATGCACATTTATGGTCAGGCAGCTTCACCGGGCTTTCCCTGGGCAATGACTGTTTCCTCCCTCACAGTCACTGTCACTCCCCCACCCCAACTGGCTTTCCTCAAATCTCCTCCGGTCACAGGCCCCTGGACTCCAGGCAGTGGACAGTGAGAGTGGGACGAGAGGAGCCCTGTCGTGGCAGGAGCAGGGTTCCCGGAGCCCAGGCAGACCCCACCAGCTTGTTTATTCTTATGCAGTGGCTGCCAGGGTCACCTGGGAGGAGGGTGAGACAACATTCAGCTGAGGACAGGGGCCTGTTTCTGAAGAACATTTACAGCGTGGGGAGAATTCCAAGGCTGCGTGAAAATATCAGAGCCTAAAACTGCATGCTGCGGGTTCCAATCTTGGATGTGAAAGGTGTGTGTGCCACACGTGTGGGTGGGAGAGTGAGGGAGAGCACGAGGGTGGCGACGTCAGTGGGTCCCTCGTGTGGAGAGGACATGTGAGTATGGAGTGAGGACAGCTGGGGAGAGGAGCATGGAATTGAGAGGGAGGGACAGTGGATAGATGTGAGGACGCCAGAGACAGTGGAGATATGTGAGGATGCCATTGAAGGAAATGCTTCATTCAAAAGACCAGTTCAAATACCCAGAAAAGGCCGAAGAACTGGTTAACTAGCCTTTCACACCTCAGTGTGGGTGAAGGGGACTGAGAGTGAGGTGGGAGTGGCCAAGGGCAGCTGCTCCTGGGTGAGTAAGACAGTGCCCAGGAGTGATTGTGTGAGTGCGCGTGAGAATGTCTGTGTGTGCGAGAGAGAGCAAGAGTGTGAGTGCCGCTGACAGGGTGTGAGAGCATGAGCATGAGGAACTGTGGGTGAGAGTGAGGGGCGTGTAAGCACCAGGGAGTGTGTGAGTACCAGGGAGGGGCAGGTGCACAGGAGGGTGTGGATGGCAGGGGAGGGACTGCCCATGAGCTCACATGCGCAAAGGAAGAAAACATCCTGAAATCTCGGGGTGGGGGGAATATAGTAAAATTGCAATGTTCGATATTTTTCTGAACTTGTATAATTATCTGTAATTATGGGTGTCACTTTTCTGGTAAAACAGATGTAGATGAAGCAATTTGATGGCTCTGTTTCAGTTCCCCCTACAGCCGCCCTCTCCAGACTTCTCCATGCTTGAAAGGCCCAACTTCCCTTGAAATGCAGGGATCTTACTTCTGTCCTAAAGGCCATGTGTCCTCGTCTTCCCTCCCTGGCTTTGAAGAGCAGCCAGTGCAGCTGGCCCAGGAGCCAAAGTGCAGCCCCAGGCTCAGATGTACACAACCACCTGCCTCCAGCCTGGGTCACCAGGCTCTCGGAGACAGGCTCAGCCCGGCGCAGATTCGCACAGCCTAGGAATGGAGTGATGTGATGGCTGTATCTGAACAACCACTCCTCACAAGTGTGAAATGTCCTAAGGTTCTCACCAAAGGGAGCAGCTATACTGGAATGGGTATCTTAAAACAGGCTGTGTGGCATGACCAGAGCTCCCCTCCCTCTGAAGGGCTCTCGAGGAGCCTGAGGCCAGGCAGCATCCCACAGGGCTGCTGAAACACAGGCCAGCCAGAGGAGGAGAAGCCCAGAACCCAGATGCAGGACTAAGAGAACCAACTGGGATTTCAAATCAAAGTGAGCTGGGTCCGGCACTCTTCTGTCCAAAGCCCTAGAGGACCCCAGGCCCTCGCTGGCCGGCACCGCCATCCTGTGCCCACCTTCCACCCCTCCTTGCTCAGCACTGAGCTCCCTGTAGGCCTTCTCTACACCCGTCATAGGCTCACCTCAGGGCCTGGGTATAAGCTGCTGCCTCTGCATGGAATGCTCTCCCACACACATCTCACCTTCTGCTTCAAATTCCTGCTTAAATGTTACCTCCCTGGGGACCTCGTCCCACCCCTCTCCTCTTATAACTGCCTAATGAAGCAGACAGATTTTCTTCCTTCCTGTTTATCTTGTCTCCTTCAGCTGAATGCAAGCTTCCTGAGGGCAGGGATCTTATCTCTGTTGTTTACTGATCTCTCCAGTTAACTGGAAGAATGCCAACCCTTAGGACATGCTCAGTGAGTGCAGGGGCTGTAAAATTGGAATTCAGTTTAATTCTCACTCAGAGTCTCTAAGGTTACAGCTGTAAGCTCTAAGGATGGATGGATGGATGGATGGCTTCTGCCAAGAGCTGGGGAATAAATACTATATATCCCACTTTCCACAGAATGTTTATGTCTCCAATGAAGCACAGAAAAGTGTGCACAGATAAAATTTTAGAATAAATAGTTCAACAAATCACAAACTACTCTGGTCTTTGAGACTAAAATGAATTGGGAAACATCTTGACATACCACTGTTTCCTCCAGCCCTTTGAGGTCCTCTCTGGCCTGTTCCCTTTTATCATTGAGCAATCTGAAAAACAGAATCATGAGCCATGAAAGGGGAATCAGAAATTAAGCAAATACTGTGTGTACCTACAGATAAATCAAAAAGCAAACCAGACAAGCACACAAATAGCCATTGTCTGTTCTTAAATCAGCCCAATGGAGCCAGCACATGGTGAGTGGAGAGGGGAGGAAACTGTCCAGTGCACTCACAGGAGCTTCTCCAGCTTCATTTCTCTCTCTTGGTCCTCTATTTTCAGCTTGTTATAATCAGAACTGAGCTTCTCCTGTTCCAGTTGTAGTTTCTGATTCAGACTGAAATTGAGAGGAAAAAGCAATATATTCCACATCAGTCTGAAATTCTGAGTCATCCAACTAAAACCTCGGCTCTATTCCAACCCCATTAGTTCTATACAATAAAGGCGGCAATTCTGGAGGATTTGGAGGGATCAGACAACAACCTCACAGCTTCCTTTCTGCCCAAGTGAAAACTAATTTCTAGGGAGCATCTCAAAGGCATGAAACACAAGGCTTTGAGGATATTTTTATAGTTTGCTTGGGCTTGAGCTTCAGAGGAAAAATAATGAGATGGGAAAAGGGCTGGTATTTTAAAACCGAGGAAGAGAGCACTGCAGCCCCAGGCCTGTCAAAAGCACTGTGCTCGCTTGGCCCCTGAGATGGCATGTGCTCACTCCAGAGGCTGCACGTGGCCGTTTTGACCTTCCTTCCTCTCTGGTCAGATGTTCTGAAAACATCTCCCAAGTCCAGACGCCTCGCTGACACAAGGGCAGCTCTGAGAGTCTGGGTTCAGCTGGGAACAGAAACTTGCCATCTGGTTGAGCACGTGTGGTCGACAGGAACGTTAACCCCAGGGATCTTGAAATCTCAAGACCTTCCCTACAGCCATACCCAAGAGACTGTACAGCCAGACACCATATGCTGCTGCTGAAGGAAAACCCAGGGTCTGCCTGAAGCCATGGGCCGAGGAAGCCTCCCCAGCTCTGCACTTGCTCACAGACCCTCCCTCTCCCTTCCATCCTGCTAAATTATGCTGAGGGTGATTGATCAGAATAATGGACATGCCACATGCTTAAAGGTGAGAGCATATCTCCAGCTTCGCATGGGGGTAGCCCAGGAAAAGGGGAGAGAGGACGCTGAGTGCCTTCCTCAGGGGGAAGTGAGCACAGAGCCTGTATCATACCCTTAAGCTTTTGCTCAAGTTACCATTCTCCGCTTTTAAAATGCACATGCCCTGTGGGAGGGCTCACACACTGAAGAGAGATTCAAAATCACTCCACCTTGCTTCCCATATTTCTTCATCCACAGAAAGTGAGAGGGAGGGAACCTTTGGTTTAGTCCTTGGTGGAGGGTAGTGTCAATGGATGGAGCTGCATTTCAGATACAGCCGACCCTCCACAGCTGACCACCTCCCTCCACTGACCACTTCCTTAAGTTGACCTAATTTCCACAGACCCGACATGCACCACACATATGAATCTGTACAGCAGGCCTAGTTCCTTATGTGACCACCTTTACAGGTTGACCCGCCTATTACAGTCCTTGGGTGGTCAACTTACAGAGGTTCTACTGTAGTTGGTTTTCTTTGTAATCCTATCTCATTTAGAACATTTAAAATATTCTGCAATCAAAGTTAGACATGGACAAGAGGATCCACTGGGCAAAAGAGGAGGGGATCCCAAAGGCACCTTCCAGCTAAGTGACCTTGAGTTACCAAAGGCAAGAAAGGAAGGGGAGAAAGGGCTCTGCAGAGCTGGGGCTCCTCGGCCGCTGCCAGGAGGCAGGAGTGCACGTGAAGGGGGGTCACCAGAGACAAACTCCAGCGATGCTATCCTGGTGGCAATGTCACAGGCCACTGGCACCTCCAAGCACACAGACATGTGAGGGTGTGGTCCCTGAGAAATGTGCACGTGTGACCAGGAGGTTGGTACAGGCGTGATTTTGAGTGTAGGGGTAGTAGACAGTGGTTCTGACTGTCTTCTCTGGAGTGTTTGGGGGTTCTGGCATTTTCATACAGTCTCCCCATTTACTAGGCCGTGTGTATCTGCCCAGCTGGGTCGCCTTTGTGACCCTACCCCTCAGGGGCTGTAAGGGCAGCTGGGCCTGCCTGCCACCTGCCCCACCAGAGCTCCAGGAGACTCAGTTCCAGATGGGAAAACAGACCTCGGGAGCAGCACGCCTGGCCCGCTGCATCTCCGGAACACAGCACAGAGTCCCCTGGGGCACGGAGAGCCGGGTCCCTGGCTGGCCCAAGAGGACAAGTCAAGCCCACGCCCACAGCCCACAAGCTCTGAGGCCAACTCACTCCCGAATCTCATCAATGATTTTCTGCTTCTCCTCAATTTCGTCCCGAAGTCTGGACAGCTGCTTCTGGTGAGCTTCCCGGTGGCTCTCCATCTGCTGCTCCAGCGCCTTCTGCAACCAGGCCAAGAGAAATGTGTCATCTACTCGTTGGCACTTAGCCCACTCTGTGACAAGCCCTATGCTGCTGTCTACCTCATAACCCAAGTCCTTCTGATGTCAGATCCCCAAACTGGGGGCATTTCTGGCTCTTAAGTCCCCAGAGCCTGGCCTTACTTTATTGGGACAATAAAACCCAGGATCTGTTATAAAACTGAGTGGGCCCTAAGAGCAAATTAGTCTGCCAATTAGATAAAAAGTTTGCCCTTGACATTTTACAATTCATCCAAGCTACATGGCTTTTCCAGCCAGGACAATTAGAGGGCAGAGAAACTGTGATGGCCTGGGTGAGTTCAGAGGAGCCTTGCTAACCTGTGAACTGCACTTCCTCACCGAGAAAACAGAGCTGATAGCCCCTGCCTGCCTACTGCCCTACCTCAAGAATGTGGCCCATGAAATGATCGGGGGTATGCTGCCCTGTCCGTCCTTATCAGGAGAGGGTGGACAAAGGTATTAATGTCACACCCGCCATCATGTGGGGACGTCTCGGGGTTCTGGATGGTCCCACCATTTCTGTGCTACACTCTGAGATCAGCTCTGAAGACCCAGCAGGGGTCCTCCACTGCCAGGCACAAACGTGAAGGACAGATTTTCCTGGAAGAGGGAAGTCCAGTTCACAAGCATCAGAGCCACCCTGGGCATGAGGGACAGGACGGCCACACACACCTTCATCTCCTCAGCATCCTGTAGCCGCGTCAGATGCTCCTTCTCCTTGTCTTGGAAGCTGACTTCATGCATTTTTTCTGTTTTGAATTTTAAATAATTTAAGATTTAATTGGCAGGACCAACACCCAAAAGCAAAAATTAAGAAACAGGAAAAATGCAACAGTGAAACATCATCTTACATCACCAATTACAACCATGGCACACAGGACCAGGCCTCCCGACACAGGACTTGTGGCTAAAGTGAGCTGACCTCGCTCAAGGACCTACTTTATGGGACTGGAGTCCTTGTTGGGGAGAAGTGACTGTAGGGGAAAGGAGCCCATCTGGGAGCCTGCCCCAGGCTGTGTCCGTGTCACCTCACACCAGGGAGCAGTAGCCTCCCACCTGGCCTCTGTGAGCGCCCTGAGGCCACGCATGTTTGCAGACTATAAGCCCTCTGTGAATGCCAGGAAGAGGAGATGAACCTCCAGTAGGGGAGCTGTTTATTCTCTAGGCAGGTAAACATACTCTAAGGATGAGAGCAAGGGACATGGAAATACAACATGATACTGGGACAGGCTGCTGTGCAGTACTCTCATCTGGGGTATGTGCCCCCAAGCAAGAGGTGCTTGGGGCAGCCCCAAGGTGAGGGGAGCAAAACGGTTTAGACAGTGGCATTCAATTCATTCCTTCTCTCTGGTCTGTTTCACTCTCCTTCACGTCTTCTCACCTCTACTTTACTTCTACTCACTGGCCCCACCACAGAAACCAGGTACAAGAGGAAGTTATTTTCCATCTCCACTTTCTGGTGGCCTACTCTAGTCCTAACATTCATTTGTTACTACATTTTAAAAAAAAAAGTTTTTTAAAAAAAGAAAGAAAATGTTGCAAGGTTATGGTGGGGTAGATATGTTCTCTTTCTTTATTAATTTGCTTTGGCATTTAAAACAAAATGCTATTTATTGAGCAAAATAACTATACAAGAACAATAAAGGAAGTAAAATAGATAACATCATTACTAATCCTACTACCCTATCGCAACCATTTTTATTTTAAATATTAATTCCTAGGAACACAAGCATCCGTTTTTAATAGTTATAACCAGAGCAAAGATAAAATCATGTGTTACTGGTTTTTAAGCTATAGTTGCCTCATAAACATTGCTACACACCTTCATGTAGTCCATCTCCAGTCTAAAAAAATAGATATCCTATGAAACAACATTCCATGTTTATTTATTTGACTATTAGACATTTAGGTAGCTTTATTTTTTTTCTAATCTAAAATTCTACAGTGAGCACTTGAGATCTGATGATCAAAAGGTATGGAGAAATGTCATAGTTATTAACACACATTTTCACATTGCTTTCCAAAAGGGTGCTAACCATTTTCATTGCCTGCCACTATATGCGTGTTCTGGTTTCATGCTGCACCACACACACATTCTCAATCCTGATCCAGCTTCTGCATTTCTAGTCACCTCTCTTGAATTACTGCTTCTATTTATTTGTGTTTATTAAGTGCCTCCTATGTGTCAGGTCTGTCTCTAAGCAAAGGAGTTAGGAGGCTGCCTGGCAAGGGGAACAGCTTGTTTAAGGGCAGAGAGTACCATGTAAACCCTGGCATTAGTTCAGACTTTACATTAAGAGCAACGGGATACCATAGGAAGGTGAGAGGTGTCGGTCGGACAGCAAGAGGGTCAGAATTTTACAGATGCAGTGGCCTCACCTCACCCCAGTCTGCCCTGGGATATAGCAGTGCCTGCCCAGAGCAGACTGGGGGGGGGGGAGGCTGCCATGTAGATATAGTCACAGTCCTCAATTAACCTAGTCCATTGTCAGTGACAATGAGGACAGAAATGACCAAGCGGAACAGACAGGCCTTGGCAACTGCCTGAGGCAGGAGGTAGGGCAGGGGAGGATTCCATCTTGGACAGCTGAGTGGCTACAGGGGATGGAAAGAACAGCAGATTCAGGGTGGGGACAGCCTTCTAGAAAAAACTTTCTTTTTCCAGTTATGCTATTATTTTCTGCAGATCTAGAAATACTTAAACCAGGCAAAACTGAGCATCTTGACTCCAGCCAACCAGAGACTGTCTGATTCAGGTCGAGCGTTTGACACCTGCAGGGTGGTTTAATATTTCTTTACCTTGGGCCCGGAGCTTGGCCAGCTCTTCACTGAGCGAGTCCTGGGACTCTTCCAGCTGCCTCCTCTTCTGTTCCATGTTCTGCATGTAGTCTGTGAGAGACTTGATCTTGGCTTCATGCTTAAACAAGCAAATAGAGCAAAGAGAAGAGTGAACGACTAGCAAGCCATCAGCCCAGGCCTGCAGCTGAGAAAACGCAACAGAGATGGAGTTCGTGAGTGAATGCTGCGTATATACCGAGGACTCAGAATCGTGGACCAAGATGGTCCTCTGTTCTTTCACATGCTTCTCTGCCTCATTCCCGCAAGACACAGCCCCGGGCTGCGCCCCTCCTCCCATCCACTTAATGTGAGATACCAAAGCCTGAGCATGCTGGAGAGAAGGGGCTAGAATAGTCCAGGGTTGGTCGTCTCAGTCTGTGAACACGTACCTCTGGATTGCACCTTCATAACTCAAATATTAGCTCTTTTCTTTTTCTGTCCTTCACACACTCCAGTTCCCATCCCAGGGGCTCTGCACTTTACATTTTCCTCTCCCTGGGAAACTGCCCCTCCCCTTACACACACATATGCAAACACACACACACACACACACACACACACACATGTGCACACAGTCCCGACTAGCTCCTTATCAGCCAGGTCCCAGCATTTTCTTACAGCACCTAACTTCTACAGGATTTATCTTACCTATTTTGTGTGTGTGTGTGTGCAAGCTCTATGAGGGCAAGTGCTTAATAAATACTCCTAGTAGGACTACTCCCATGAGGATGGGTGCTTAACAAACATCAGTGGAATAACTGAATGCAATGGGAGGTTGTGGCTGAACAGTTCCAGGCGGATGGAAAATGTATGAGGAACACTCCCGCCCTCCCGATCTAGGGAGCTCATATTTAGCCTAAAAGACCCTGGAGACTGAGCTCTAATCTAATGAAATAACTTCTGCGGGAAATATGACTCAGGTGGAGAAGGCATTTTATAAACATAAGCTCTCGGTGAAGAGGATGAAGGTAAACAAAGACAACAGCATTTTTGCTGGAAATATTCTGTCAGATTGCTTGATCACATAGGAAAACAAAGGGCCAAAGTTCTTGGTACTTTTGAACCCCAGGAAGTAATGATTGAATCTCTGACTTTGTATAAATTACAGCAGAGTACAAAATAACCTGAAATGGAGGGTGTGCTTGCTGATAATGTAGAAAGAACTTTCCAACACAGGTATTCTTTAATCCTAAAACATCCTAATATTCCTGACTCTGGTCCCATACACCAAAGTCAGCATTATTCTGAGACCTAGGTGATGGGCATTGCCATCCTGGCCCTGGGCTTTAGCGTGCCCCAATGGGCTTCCTCTGGCCTTTTCTGCCCACCTCCACTGAGCAAGGTTTGCAGACCAAGGGAGCATTCCCACCTGAACCAACATCCCCTTCTAGACCACACTGAGTACTAGGGACCTAGAAACTCCCTACTCCAATGGCCATATGGCCGTACACATGGCCGGCACTGCCTCTTCCTCATCAATTTATATAGATTTATAGTCAACACAGTTCTATCAGTTTCATCAAGTTGCAGTGGGTAAAGAAAGGACGTGGACATGCAGCTGGAATGACCAGCTAGAAAAGAAAGAGAGCAGGCTGCAGGCCACAGGCCTCTATTTATACCCTTGCCATGGTCCCCAGATGTTAGGTCAGAACGGCCCCAAGTCCATGTTGTCAGTATCACAGGTGATCTAGAAGGCACATTCGAGGTGCACTATTCACTAATGCTTAGCATTTTTCTTCTCAGTATTTATAAATTATAAAAATGTCTTCTGATAAATGATAACAATACATATAAAAAATAAAGACGTGAAGCAAATCCAGAAAGTGTGGTATAAATTTCCTCTATAAGCCCCTCAACCTTATCTAACTTCACCCTTAGGTCTCTGGGTTTATCTGCAGGAATGCACATTTTACAGAGTAGCAAAGCGCAGCAGAGATATAACTCAGCACTTTCAGTTTACTTTATATTTAAAGTAATTATACTTTCCAAATGGCTAGGTTTTATAAAGTTTTTATAAGAGGTACACAATTTTCTTTCCTATATCTCTATCTTATTAGTCTGTCAATGGATGTTAGGGTAATTTATTTTATCATAACGTAAAATAACACTCTACCCAACACCTTTTATATAAGCTTTTAATATTTTTAATCAGGAAATGATAACACTATTCGAAGTAAAATTTTTCATTTTCATTACAAAAATATAATAAGTGAAATTACTGGACCAAAGCATACTACATTTTTATGGGTTTTGATTTCTAAGGTACTTTTCAAAAGCATGACCAAATTATACTTTTATCAATAAAGTATGAACATATCAAGTTCACTATCCCACTGAATGATCTTTTCAATACATTTTTGCTTATTATGTTGGTTATAAAATAGAACCTTGTGGATCCCTTTTAGACAGGAGGTTGGAGAGGTTTCTATGATTACATATTATTATGACTAAAAGCATGCCAGAATGAAGTATGCTTTTGTCTGCCTCCCAGCATCATTGGGCACACCAATCCAAGCTGGTATCTGTTTCCCCCGAATGACTCAGGCTACTCTAATGCCTGGTATAGAGCACTGAGCTGCATGCCACTGACCACTCTCACAAACGTCAGCCCTGCACATCAAGCTCAGGGATCAGTGACAGTCCAGGAACTGGGCTACTGTTTTCCAGAACTACCTTACTGAAATGAAACTGCCATGCCAATGAGAAGGAAAGCAGCCTTACCCACTGAGCAAATGAGATGCGCTCTTGGGTATGACAAGTCCTGAAGACTTGGGCTTTGGCCCTCCCATTGATTGGCTGTGTGTGTTTAGACAATGTATGTAATCTAAGTCTCAGTTTCCTATCCAAAAAAGAGGAGCTATAATAAAACCTGCCTACCACGATTTTCTAAAGATCAGGTAAGAAAATGCAGTGCCGAGCACCATGCCGCACACAGTGTCAGCACTCAATATGCACTACCCACTGCTACTGTGAGCGCCACTGGTAGTGGTGGTTTCTTTTCCCAAATTAAATTGGATCTATGGTAAAGATTAAAAGATGAAGAAATGTTAGGATAGGAGTATTAGAGATTCCATTCACTCCTGTCCATTCATCATCTATCTGCCCTTCTATGGGTGGACAGGTACAACATATCCTTTAAAAAGGGAAGGGACTCAAGAGAATTCAAGTACTCAACAAAACCTACCCTTGAGAGTAACCCTGAGTTTTCATTGCCTGGAGGAGGCCATATTCATGTAAAGCAAAGTCCATCAGCCATCCCTGCTGTGCTCCAGGAAGGGCGTGGGCAGCCTGTGCACTGGGGAGAGAGGAGAGGCCCACCTGGGAGATGAGCAGCTGGCAGGCAGCCAGCTCCCGCTCGCTGGCGCTCATCTTCCTGCTGGAGTCCATCTGGGCGCTCTCCAGCTGCTTGCTGCGGTTGACCAAGGACTTGACCTCTGACTTCATCTTGCTAATGTACAGGCGGGCCATGGTGAACTCCTCCTCAATGACGCCATTCACATCTGCCAGCTGAGCACAGGAGGGGGCACACTCAAACACGGCCTCTAACATCCAGAAGGTAGAGGATTCCCCGGACACCCATCCCCAGATCCTCAGGATGTCTATGGATTTTTGGTTAAAAGTCTTGATCACAGGGCAAGCTGATCATGATCTCTGGAACCTTGGGTAAAATTTTCGATTGAAAAATCCCTACTCAATATAATCCTCAGTTAACCAGATTTTGCATTACACTTGATTTTTAAGATAAAAGAGATGACATCAGAAGAAAAAACACTGGCTGGGCACCGTGACTCATGCCTATAATCCCAACACTCTGGAAGGCTGAGGCGGGTGGATTGCTTGAGCTCAAGAGCTGGAGACCAACCTGAGCAAGAGCAAGACCTTGTCTCTGAAAAATAGCTGGGTGTTGCAATGGCCACCTGTAGTCCCAGCTACTCAGGAGGCTGAGGAAAGACTATCACTTTGTGATGCCACAGCACTCTACTGAGGGGTCACAAAATGAGACTCTCTTCAAAAAAAAAAAGAAAGAAAGAAAGAAAGAAAAGAAAAGAAAAAGAAGAAGAAGAAAAAAACTCTGAAAAATTTTAAAAGGAAATAACCTCAAAGACATATACCATTTACTGTCTTAACACATTTCTGTAATAGCAAACTGCGACACTCTTAAAGGTGACCCTGAATCCCTATTAAAAACTCCAATTGGGGGTGAAATTGGCAGGATCTCACCTAATTTGCACAATGTGAAGGTACTCAGGATGCCCCCTGGGTGAAGGGCTCAAGTACAACTTGAAATTTACCTTAGAATTGAAAACAATGTAACCTCAACTTCTGTACTTTCATATAAATTTATAATTTAAAAAACTCAAATCAAAATTTCAATTATGTGCTTGAGGCCACGAATTTGAGACCAGCCTGAACAACACAGCAAGACTCTGTCTCTACAAAAAGTAATTTTTTAAAAATTACCTGGCATGCTAAGTGCATACCTGTATGTAGTTCTAGCTACTCAAAAGGCTGAGGAAGGCAGATTGCTTGAATCCTGGAGTTCAAGGCCACAGTGAGCTATGATCATGCCACTGCACTCCAGCTTGCATGAGAGAGCAAAGTCTGTTTCCCCTTCAAAAAAATGTATGTTCTCTATGGTCTGCTTGTTCAGGCACAGAAGTAGTCTAATGCCTTGAATGTTTCTATAAGCAAGGATTAAAATAGAAAAGACTTTCTAACAGTCCCCAATTAAATAGAAAATCCAATGAATATGAATGTACCATTCATTATCAAAGACCTTCTTGATGAAGGTGTCCCTGCATGACTTTTCAATGCTACTAATCTATTTTTTCTTTCCTTTTCATGCCTGCCCTTTCCAAGCACACAGTAATCTAAATCATTATTTAAGATCATCTGAGAAGAACAGTCTAAAACCACCTTTGGAAGGAAGCAGCAACAGCCAGAATTCCTGCATGATCTTTAGTTTCTGCATTTCAGAGCTCTATTGGAAACAAAAATTGATGCAAGATACTAGAGATAGAAACTCTTACGAAATGCAAACATGATCTTGTAGGGCAATTGACCAATGTGCAGGTAACTGTGTGCCTATTCCATTTGACCACCAGAGGGCAGCCTAGCACCTCAGTAGAAAACAAAGAGCCTGGTCCGGAATCCAGCCCTCCAACACAGGATTCAATGGGCTCTGAGCAACGCTTCCCACCCTATCTTTTAGTTGTTCCATAGTACACTATGGAAATAGTAAATGTCTGCTTTTGTCATTACTGCTGGCATTAACTCATCATATAATTATTTTTTCACTTAACATTTAAGAGCTGAAAAAATGGAATCGGGTATCAGCCCTGACATTGGGTGCCAAATACGGAGCACAGGAGATAGTGTCGGCTGGTACCTGTAACTTGGCGTCAGTGTTCCCCTAAGAGTTCAACAATGGTATCTGTCACCCAACTCCAGTGTCAGTCAGCACAATTCAGAATCTAAGTTAATGGCAAGAAAATCTAGAAGTATCAATTTCTGCCTCGATCTTAAAGGAGGTTCTTGCGAAGCCAGTTATACTTCTGTCTGCAAAAGATTTGCCTGCCAACAGCACCTCTGCCCACTATAATCCAATGGCACAGAGATGGGGTGAGAAAAGTCTGTAACCTTTAAATTCAGTTTTGTTCTGTCTTTGGCACCAGTGCCAAAGGGGGAGATCCAATGGGGGAGAGGGACGTAAAACGCCTCGCTACCCTGACCAGGTATATCTCATGTGTCCTCCAGCTTTAGTAGAAAAATAAGGAACATCCATCTCCCCCACATGGAACTCACAGCCTATACCAGTTCCTGGTGGGAAAACACTGCAGAACCAATAGCTCATGCAGCTTGGGAAGAGGACAAACCTCTTTTCTTTTCCAGGTCTGTCAAAATAGGACACTTTTGCTTTTTATGCCCAATGTCACTTTAGTTGGGGAAGAGTTAAAAAGAAAATCTATCAATACACACACATACATATATAGTGACGGGCCTCCTCCAGAGTGAGAGCTGGACGTTTCTTCTCCCAAACCAGAACCAAAACTTCTGAAGCCTACTCTTGTCCTAGGAAGTCTAAAAGGAGATTTGGAATTGGTGTCTGATGGAGAGAAGAATCCACTAACAAACGGTTTTCAGCTGTGAGGTTTCTCACAACTGCAGTTTGGGTACTTACTGGTTTTATGTTCAAAAGTTTCTACTAATTCCAAAGCACTGTTATTTCCAAAAGCATAATCTAAGAATAATCAGAGTATGCTGCAAAAATGTTATTTATAACTCTCCCAGAAGCTGACAATGCCAGACCATGAGACCCGTGGGATTCAGTACCAGGACCGATCTGGGAGAAAAGGCTCTGCCGTGAAATCACGTGGAAGCTGCAGCCTGCCACTCTCCCAGTCTCCAGGTGAAGAGTCGTCCTCCCACCCTGATCCCAGGCCTCCTGGAGATGGAGTGGCCATGCAAAGTCAGGAAATATTGCCACTCCAGGCCACGCTGAAGGTAAGTAATGTGAGTGTTCATTACAAGGCCTATAAGTCAGAATGGGACTAAAAGTAGTCAGTGTGGATTGAAAGGAAATTAGGCAGCCAGTCCAACTCATTTCACTTACTCTACCTCAATTTTCTGTTCAGTCGACAGATTCCTGGAAATCTTTGTTTTAAGGCAAGCCCAGAGCCATAGGTACACTGGGCTCACCTGTCATCTACTGGGCTCATCTTGTATCGTTGACTAAACAAAATGCTTTTCTCCTCACCTAAAACCTGTCAGGAGGGACCTTGTAGGAACTGAATAGGATTTTAGGAACAAAAATACAAGTTCACTGAAACATTTCCTTGCTCTCAGTTTACTGTACCAAAAGAATGGTGATATCAATTGAAAGTCATGACCAGTAAGAAAAGTATCTGAACCTATAATGACAAATCTAACAAATAAATCACATGATTTCTGAGTGACAACGTTTGAGATTATCTAAACTCATCTTGTCATTTTACAGGTAGGAAACTGAAGTCCAAAGAAGCAGAGACTTGTCCCAAGTCACACAACTGCTTAACGCCAGCTCTCACTGCCCTGAAGACTGAATCATAATGATAAGGAAAACGGCAGAATCACTAAGAATATAATGATCTATAAGTGAGAATTATCAATGAAATTAACTAGGGCATCCAATGTCTGGAATCCAAAAATAATCTCAAAAACATCCAATTGAGTATTTAAAAATAATCTCAATCATACTTCAGATTCCCAAAGGTAAGGACTCTTTTTTTAATGCTGAAGCACCCAGACACTCCTTGATTTCATTAGCATTTTCATCAGCTCTATTTTAGAACTTCGCATAAAAATACCTTCTTCCTTTACCTTTATCAGCAGCAGCCACCACTGTCCCATAAATCAACCCACCTTCTGCATACCGTGAGGCCATTTAATCACCCGACACCAAAACTTTACTGCTCCACATCAACATGGTTCAAAAAATTAAATTCTCAAATATAAATCGCCGAAGTGTTATCAGTAATATCAACTTTACCGTGTCTGAGAATGCTGTGTTAAAATTAGATTCATTCACAGAATTTGTGAAATATTCATTTACAACACAAGTTCCATGAAGGAAGGGTTAAACGTACAAGTGGTCATATGCTGCAAGCATGGACCTCTTCCACCATCCAAAAAGGACTTCCGTTGTTTCCCAGAAATAGACTATATAAACCAAAACCTAATCTCGGGAGTGTTTTTCCAGTATTTAACAACCCCAACTGAGCGTTTCATACTCAGCAGACTGATGTAGAATGCAGCCTTTTAAAGATAAAATGGCTAACTTCAAAGATTTTGGTTTTAGGGATGTGTGAGGTGGAAGGTAAGCATTATATTACCCTTCTCCAGCTTGATAAAATCAGCACACATTTATCAATGACTATTCTGTACAAGATGCTCCAGTACTAGAAAGCTGTGATAATCAAAACAATTGTGGTATTAGCATGAAGATTAGACCAATGAAACAAAACAGTGACTAGAGAGACTAGAAATAGTGCCACACCCTTTTGTGGGTGATAGGCATGTCCACTGTCTTGATGGGGGGGTGGTTTCATAGTGAGCATGTACATCACAACTTTCCAACATACCTTAACATACCTTAAATATGTGCAGCTTACATTATGTAAATTATAACTCAATAAAGCTAATTTTTAAAAATATCTCCACTTGCTTTTCAGTTAAACGACAATCGCCTCTCTAAATTTAGCAAATTGTCAATTGTTCTTGGCTTAGAACATTTTTATTCTCTCTTGTCCCTCTGTTTCCAGCTTCTGGATAGTTTTATTCCACTCATATTCTCACCACCTCTCTTAGTTCCTTGCTATCCAAAGCACCAATGTGTATAGCCCCAGAGATTAATCAAAACTGGTTTAAGCTAACAACAATAATCCTAGTCCCCTCTGCTTTCCCCCAGCAGTTTGGGTGGTCATGTGACCCCACCTCTGACCAATGAAGTTTGAAGGTATGTTCACTGGGGACTTCTGGGACCTGTTTCCTTCCTAGATGAAAGGAGTTAGCCTTTTCAGTCCAATAGGGTGTGGCTGAGTAAGGACGTGATGATTGGAGCTATAGCAGCTATTTTTGTACCATGAGGCTAAATGTTAAGGGTAGGAAAAGGGAGCAGGCTGAGGTCAGCAGAAAGGAAACAGAGAAAAGGCCTGGGTCCTTGACAGTGTTGAACCACTGCATCAAACCAAAATTTCTTTCTCAAACTTTAGTAAAAATAAAAATCACCTAGAGAATTTTGTTAACATGCAGGTTCTGACTCCATAGGTCTGTGGGGAAGCCCAAAGGGATATAGGTCTGATAAGTTCCTACAGGGAGCTAGATCGCACCCTGAATAGCAAGATTCTATAATTCTTATATGGTGAATAATTAAATGTGGTTTTATTTCTTAAGCCACTGTTAGAATCCTATTAGTCTCAGCTGAAAGGTTTTCTAATTCATAGTGACTGGTTGGAGAATTTTCACTCCACTGGGTTCTTATAGAAAAGGAAAAACAACAATTCTGAGACTAGAACTATGGCTTAAGAGGTCCAATTCCAAACTCGTGTGACGCTGGCAAGCAGGTTTGAGGAATAAACCAATTTACATAAGGCCAATCAAAACGTGAAGACATTCCCTAGATTTGAAATTACATTTTTTCTCCTCGTCCTCACCCCAACAATCACTCATCCATTGAGTCACTCCATCAGTCCTTTTTTTTATCCATTCACATGCTACCCGGCACATGACGGATGCAAAGCATGGTACTAAGCATTGAATACTTCTGATAATAAAAACACAGCCCCTGCTAACTTAGAGTCACGCACAGTAGTGGCAGTAGAGACGATAAAACAAGGCTGGCTTACCGTCTTCACGTCGTTGGTACCAATAATTCCACCTATCTCCCCCAGATCCTTCAACAGCAAGTTCAAGATCTCAGTAGCCCTCTTTTTCTGGTGGTTGCTAAGCTCTTGTAGCTGGCTTAGCTCTCTTTGTGTGGTTGTCAGGGTAGTCTGAAAAACAAATTTCAACAACAAATTAAAAGGATTCCCCATCAGTTTCATACATGCCACATTACAAAGAACAGCCGCATCACGTGGAATGGAGTTCTCTCCTGTTTCTCCTGACTTTAACGTAAGAAGTTAAACATCCTCTTAAAGCAAACTGCATAGCACCACATACTCTTTGGTAAGAAGAACTTCACAGCGACAAGTGTTATCACATGACCTAATACCTTATTATATAGTTTACACAGATGACACAATTTCCAGGTCAGTGAAATAAACAGGGCCAGGCACAGTGGCTCACACCTGTAATCCCAGCATTCTGGGAGGCTAAGGTGGGTGAATCATTGAACTCAGGAGTTCGAGGCCAGCCTGACCAAGAGCGAGACTCCCATCTCTAAAAATAGCTGGGCATTGTGGTGAGTGCCTGTAGTCCAAACTACTCACGAGGCTGAGGCAAGAGGATCACCTGAGCCCAGGAGTTTGACATTGCTATGAGCTATGACGCCACGACACTGTACTGAGGGTGACAAAGTGAGACTCTGTCTCAAAAATAAAGCCCCCTAAAAAGGAGCCTTTTGGTTAAGAACATTTGGTCACATCTTCCCGCTTAACCAGATGCTCTGTTTCAGCCCACCCTGTTTTATTTCAGGGTCTAAACATACTTCCCCACCTCTATTTCTAAACAAATGTGCTCCTGGGCCACTTCCATATTCCCACCTAACTTCATAAAAATAGATAGATCTGGAATACACAGTCCAGAGGAATATCAATAACTTTACAGAACCACTTCAAAAAAGTCCTCTAATTTTCACAGTGGAGATTAATTAAACACTATTCATCTTTTCTCAAAATGAGTTAAGTTCAAATGAAGATATAGTCTTCATGTGTGGCAGAAGCTCTGCTTTCTTGTGAAACTTTAACAAACTCATCTCTTTCTCATCCTTCATGTATGTTGCCAAAACATACATGTCTTAACTAACTCTCCCTACAACCAGAATAGTCAATTTTTGGTGTCTTGGTATTAAGTCTGCCAACAAACAAGTAATCGCCCTGCCCAAGAAGCTGTGGAGGTTAATGCAGAGACATCTATGCAATTCCTCCATATGCAGCTATTTTAATGCACTGACCAAAAATAATACTCTAAACCAGTCAAATAGAACTTTAGTTTGAGGGAAAATAAGAACTGTATTATGAAAAATATGACACTGTTTTGAGAAGCAAACAATCCTGGGAGAATTCTATAGAAAACACCAAGCAGAGAAAAGCTCAATCTCCCCCTTTCCTAAGTAAGTTCTGAATGAGTTAATTTTGTTTGGCATTGTCAACCGCTTATTTCATCTTATTTTTAAAATCCACAGAAGCAGGAGTCCCCATCTTGGGAAACCATTAGAGAAGTCTTCCTCCGTGCCGCCGAATGTATGGAGGGAGCAGCGTTTCCTATCAGCTCTGCGGGTGGCAGATCAGCGCTTTCCTGCGCCATCTGCTGCTTCTCCTTCTCCGGAGGACTGGATGTTTTCCACAAAGCAGGCTGGGCACAATCCCATGACACCAGGCCATTGGGCAGAGGTGCCAAGGGCAGCAGGTTACAGCCACTCGGTCTCTCCACCCACTTTCCAAATAAAAAAAGGGCACATCCCACCACCAGCCACCGTGCCAAATGCTCACTGGCCCTGCTGCCCCGGCACACTGTGCAGAACCCAGAGCATCTTTCGCTTGGAGAAGCTGGAAGGAAGAAAATGTGCAGACTGAAGCAATGGCTTACAAATAAACAGGCAGAGCTTAGTCCCAGGCTCTCGAAGGTAACAGGACAAGAAGCTGGGGGGAGGGAATGGATTTCATTAACAGAGGTATAAAAAAGAAGAGCGAAGCCCGTACCTTTCGTGGGTCCCCCGCTCTTGCCTATTAATAGCAACACACTGAGATTGGTTTCTAGATATTGTAGCATATGCACAGGTCTATGCTGAGTGCTTTACATAAACTGTCACTAATCTTCACACCCTGCAAGGGGCATGCTATTATCCCTTTGTAGATAAGGAAATGAAGACTCTAAAAGTTTCAAGATCCTGACTGAGGCCTAAGGGTCATGAAATCATATCTGTAACTTCATGACAATGAACACTATCTGGGTTCTGACCCACGTAATCAAAACACTTGTGCCCCCATAATATTTTGAAACTAAAAAAAAATTTTTTAAATGTAACTAGGATTTTTCCGGCTCCAAAGTCTGAATTCTTTTAACTATTCCTACAAAGCATCCATGCTAATGTTATAAATTCTCTTGATATAAAATAGTTGTGATATGCAACTCCAAGATGTGTGGACAAAAGTATTTCAGTTTTTGGAGGGACCTCAGAGAGAATGAATTTAAGTCTAATTCTAAAAATAAACTTAAATTAATTCTCTCTGAGGTCCCTTCAAAGAGGGACCCTCCTACACAGTATCCACAAACAGCAATATAGGTACAGGAATGGCAGCCAAGGAAGTCCCACCCCCAAGACATCAATGCTCCAACCGTTTTCTGGGCCAGCTCATCTGTCAGCTGCTCATTGGCTCTGGTCTTATCCTCCACTTCCTGTGACTTCTGGTCATAATTGACAGCCAACTCCTCCAGGGCCTGAAGAACTTCTTTCACCTCATCTTTGGCTGCTTCATTTTCAATCTGGAGACGTGTCAGCTCCTCCTGTATCTTCTCATAGTCTCTTCTCGTAGAAGCTAAAAGCTGGGGAAATGAAATGGCATGGAATGTGTGAATGCAGTGTTCAAATATTATGTTCTGTGCTCTATCCAAAATAAAATTATTTCAAAACCAGATATAAGAAAATAAGTTGTAAAAGATCAGGATTACAGAAAACCCCACGGTACGGTCCAGATACTAAATTTAAAAAAAAAATTTTATTTCAAAAACCTAGGGGTTTTATTTGTTCATTTGTTTAATTTAGAGCTGTACGGGCATAACACAAAGTGTGAATTACACATCAAAAAGCTCTGTAGTACTTTATAACTGGTTGGCTATTCCACACATTAAGCAAAAGATGAGGGAATCATTTGCAAAGGCTGTAATACACATAACACTTAACACAGCCTTTTTAACATTTTGAGATTTCACATTATAAACAGTTTAAAAGTGAATGTCTGGGCTTGTGCATGCTTTCATTATCTTTGTTTCTACTGCATTTTCAGATTTTCCTACGATCAATAGATATCGCCTTGATAATACAGGAAAAAAGCATTAAAGAGTTTTAACAGCAAGAAAAAGAAAAGTTCATCACGGGCAGCAGTGCCAATTCTAGGGAAGCAATGGAGTAGAATGGGAGGTAGAGGGCAGAAAAAACTAAGCAAACGGAAACTAAGCAAACTACAGTTTCGGCTATAGTGAAGGCAGAAATCAATGTGGCTCATCTGACTGCAGAGGAATAGATTATCTCCCTACTGAGGGAAGGGTTTGGGCAGACGAGGTGATTATTGCTCTGCAGAGATGATGAGGAAGAAAGACGAAGAGGAAGGAAATGGTTACATAGTTCTGTTCCAGGAGTGCTGGACAGGGACACAAAGCCAAGCCACCTGCTGTTGTTGCATCATGTGACCCAATCCATAGCATTTTAGCAACAAAGCACAAAAGGGAACAGTACTCAGATGGTTCTCAGCGAGGGAATTACCAGTCATCTATGTTTGATAGATTGGTTGACTGTCCTTTGCTTAGGTTCCAATTTGTGGAACACTTGGCAAAAAAAAAAAAAAACAACGGCATAATAAAAACATTTACTGGCAAACTGAATGCCTTTGGGGAGAGAGCGAAAACAATTTGTCTCCTTGTTTAGTGTATCCCATATATGCTGACACAGCACTGGGGCCCCTCTTCCCTTTAATTGCCCCTCTTCTATCTTCTACTTTGATTTTGTTTCCCTGCTGGATGGCAGAAGAACACAGTCTGTATCAAAGACCTGAGTCCACTGATTTGCAAAACTGAAATAGGCTAAAACAGTAGGACACAGGAATACTGGACATGAGGAATCATCCTTTCCAACTACCAAGCCAAAGGTCTCTGCTCTTCCAGGACCAAGTGTAGCAACCGGTTACTCACTCTCAAAAGCGCAGAGCTCTGACTGGGCCCGGTGGTGGCTCATGGATTTGCCTGTAATCCTAGCACTCTGGGAGGCTGAGGCAGGAAGATCACTTGAGCTCAGAAGTTCAAGACCAGCCAGAGCAAGAGTGAGACCTCTGTCTCTACTAAGCCAGGTATTGTGGTGGGAGCCTGCAGTTCTAGCTACTGGGGAGGCTGAGGCAGGAGGATTGCTTGAACCCCAGAGTTTGAGGTTGCTTTAAGATGGGCTAACATAATAGCACTCTAAGCCTGAGCAAGAGAGTAAGACTTATTCTCAAAAAGAAAAAAGAAAAACACACATACAAAAACAAAACAGTTCCAGAGTTCTATAAAGTCAGACATTTAATTTTCTAAATTCAAGGAAAATCAGCTTTTAACAGGCACTGAAGAGAAATCTACCAACAAATTTCCACATGATGTTCCACAAACATCAACAACAAAGAGTAATAATAATTTTTAAATCTTTACTAAAAAAATGTATTGCACTCTTTACCTCATCCTGATCCAACATCTGTTGCTTTAGCTTTTCAGCCAACTGGCTCTGCTGGTTAATTTCATCATCCTGAAACAAAACATCATGTTTAACATTTTGGGGTTAGTTATGTCATTTTCGATATCCTGGTTTCTCAACAACAGTCAGATACTCTAACAAGATAGAGGGAACAGCGTGGTGGTCCTCCACAGGAGAGAGACTGGTTCTGAGATCTCATCTGGTTAAAATACCTCTTTCCCAGCTGATGACACGGCTGGATATTCTGGGAAATATAATATCCTACACATTTAACACAGTTCCTGCTCATCCAGAAATCAGAGATTGAGGGCATAGAACTGAAAAGGGCTTTGGAGACATCCACTCCAATCCTAAGGTGTTAACAACGAATCCCTAATACAAAAACTAAGGGAAAGAATCTCTAACCAACTATATAATATTTATGTATAATAATTATATATTATGCTACATTATATTACTATAATTATACTATATTATACTAATGTCCCAGATCTTGTCCAACACATCAGTGACCAGGAACGCTGCCACCTGACACATAGGAAAGACCACTGTTTCTGCTTCAAATCTTTCAGTTATGGAGATGGGGAAAATATCGGCTAGAGAATTAGCCTTTAGCACTGACACATCTCCCTGTGGATTGGAAGTTAATTTTCTTAGGGCAGAAGCATTAAGCTTACTCTCTGGGCTGTCACGGAAGAGGGAAAGCAAATCCTCTCCCTCACTCTCATTTTCGGCCGCTAGGTGTCGCTGACACAAAAGCCAGGCCGCTCCCTGCCGGCCTCCCCCGCCTCTCCCCTCCACCCCGGGCGCCGGCTAGGGCAGAGGAAACGCAGTCTTCGCTGCACTATTTTCTTGATTTCAAATGAAATTGAAAGCACAGCCTTTAAAGAATAACAACCTGGCTTCCGCGTCTCTGATGTCTCTTCTAGGGTCTAAGCCCCTAACAGAGTCTGATGCAGTTCAGTATTATCGGGGCTCCCCTTTGTACTAGATCCTGCCCCGGTGTTCTCTTCAGCAGATCATTTTAAAAACAAAAACAAACCAAAAAAACCAACCCACCTGTACCGTGCTTTCTGCCTTTTGCAGGGGTGAGGTAAGAGGGGGTAAACGTAAGGGGTGTGTGTGCCTGCATTTGAATCAATTAACACGGTGTCACAAACTAATGCTTTCCCCGCAGCAGGAAAATTCTAAAATCAATAGTACAGGATTTATAGCTCCTTTTCCTTTATATAGAACATCTTTTGGCCTCGCTTCCCTGCTCAAAGACAGCCTGTTTCTACTGAACTTTTTACATCAATGTTTCTTTAATGGTTCTACTTTCCTCCCAACTCATCTTTCTGGCAGAAGATTAAGGGAAATTACACCAGAGGAAACCTCCAAAAAAAAATGGTATTTCTAAAACTAGAAGACTATCTTATAGACATATTTTTCTCTTCTACTTTATAAACTTAGCATGTCAGTTAACAGGAATAACTTTGTCATTATGCTCTACAACACTTAAATATTAACAAGTTAACATAAATTACCCAAAGAATTTCACTTTGCGGAGCCACCCACCTTCTCTTCTTCTGGGACAAATGAATAACCACTACATGTGATATAAATCATGAGGAAGAGAGATGGTGCTGTGAACCCTCTGCTCTTAGGCTGTGCTCACTCAAGGCCTGGAGATGCAGGCTTCCTCCCTGACCTGTGACTAACAGGACGCAGCGACTTTTAAGGCACAGGGGGAAACCAGGTACCCTGGTCCCACCTGGGAAGAATAAAGAGCCTATTATAAAGAACATGAATCACTTGAATCTAAGACATTTCCCAAACTACATTTACCCATTATTAAGACAACTTCTCTAAAGAAGTCGTGTAATCTATTGTGCTTGTTAAAGTCTTTCAAAACTTCCAAAATAAGGTATTCTGTGCAGTCTGTATGTATTCAAATGAGCCTCTTACAACATGCTAAAGCATACTCACTCTGATGCCAACTCTAAAAGAAGGATAACAGATTTCAAAGCACTTCTCAGAAAATACTTTTGCACTTGAACTTCCTTATGCATGAAATTACATGCATAGCCCTATAAATAGGAATTGGTCAGCCCTGGTTGTAAATAGATCACTGGTCACCTTTAATCATAAAGGTGTTTTAGTCACAAGGGTAATTAGTGAAATAAGCAATCAACTTATACACCTACTTAAATTTGATTGGTAGCATAAGAGAGGGGTCATAGAATAAGTGAGAGGCAAGCTCATGTTCTATCTCTGCTGAGAGCCCACCTGGGCACCACTATCCTTTCCACACCATAGAGGACATGCTTCTTCAGGCAAACAGAGCCCAGAAGGAGAAGACCCAACAGAAAGAGAGGAAGTAGTATTTACCCAGCTCCTGTTTATGTTAGAACTTTTCATCCCTGGGGCAACCTTTTGACATAAGAGGCAATAATAGATCAGAGCCTCAAGGTACAAAGAGAAAAGCTTACTCAGCAGCACAGGGGTCAGCCAGGACTCAGCAGTCAGGTCGCAGGTCTGACTGCAGTGCGCCTCCACTGTCACACAGCACTGCCTAGTGACAGCCCCTGGAGGGGCAGCTGGGAGGAAACGGTGAGGACTTCCCCACCATACCTCAAACAGATTCATCAGGTTTGACCAGGTAGTTCTTTATTTAAAGTGCTGAGGCCAGAAGGGGTGAGCACTGGAGTAGGAGTCAGAAAACATGTAACCTCATGCCAGCTGTGGTACCTTGGGTGATGTAAACTTGGACGAGTGATGTGACTACCCTGGGTTAGGGTCTCACCTAGACCTGGGTAATTCCAACTCTACCACTCAATAATAAGGTGACCAAATGACCCACTTTTGGTGGGACAGTCCTGATTTTTAACAATTTGTCCTGTGTCTTGCAGCGTTTTAAAAAAGTCCCGATTTTTTGAAAGAATGCATGACAAGCTAGGGAACAGTGGGACAACGGGAAGGGAATATACAGTTTTCGGCTGCCATGTGGCTACTTTGCCAGGATATGAGTTTTATATTATTTTTGTTAATTTTATAATGTTAAACTTTAATAATAACAA